>CM069865.1:17216056-17413556 GCA_036172795.1 Pelodytes ibericus
CTGCCTGAATTTGCTAAATTGTACCAATGTTTGTCAGCCACTTTATGTCTCTGATCCATTAATCGGTATATATTTGTTTTTGGATGACAGACCCACTTTAAATTAATATCCACCAAGCTGATTGATCCTGTTTCTCTCCAGAAAGCTCACACTCTGAGTTTCCAATGTTCCGTTGTTGTAATGGCAATATTTCTTTCGAATGAATAGCCCATCACAATTCTTGAAATGCCTGGTTATCTTGTAGTTTACATGATAGCAGGAACGCCTTGGGGTTGTATAGAAAATCATGAATGATTAAAACATTTCTCAGGCAGTGAATGTGAAAAGCTTTCTCCAAGGAAATCAGCATTTTTCGTCCCCCCCCCCCCCCCCCCCCCAGTCATATTTGTAGTATAAATGCAAGATTTTCTTTCCTCAATTCACAGAACCTCCTGTAAGGATCCTTTTCAACATGCAGCACCTTCTCGTAACTTTAGGCCATAGTAAGTCGGTGATAGGATCATTTCTATGGTCTTCAGAATTAATTATGCAGAATACTTCAATACCTTAAAAAATGGAGAAATTGGATTTCATCTATTGATGACTTCCATTGCAGATGCATACATGCCCCTGTAAGGTCTCCATTAAGCTCTACGGAGTGCTAATTACTGGCATTATAGAGAGGTAGCGCAATCTACTTTTTATAATTCACACTTGAAGCTTTTCTGACCGTACTAGGGTTTTTAAAAAATGAATATAGGCGTTTTAAAATATTGTTCCAAATGTGTAAACTAGGCACAGCGCTTCTATGACCTTCATTGACAGACTTTTAAGAAATATCTGAGCTTAAATGGAAAGTATTGTGGTCGTCCTCTACCAAGCAGGTGTTTGCATGGAGCTCTTCTCTTCCAAGGACAGCCAACCCCTGCTCATTGCTGGGAGCCCATGACATGTGCGAGGAATGATACTGACTAAGATGGAGTGTGCCAGAACAGGCACCCTCCATTTTTAGCACCCCTACTATCAAGTGGGAGTGGTAATAATACAGATCAATACAATTGATGCCTTTCTTCAGGATTTTGTCATACTGTCCTCTTTGATCCTATCATCCTTTTGTCCATTATATATTGTGTGTCCAATTGAATTAGAAGTCAGGGAAAAATGAAGAGTAGAGCAATGGCACTCCAGGAGTCTGTATAGGTGAAGTAAGTGATGTTTATTCAATCCAAAAACAGGTAAATGGTTGCACAGCAAATAAAGATGGATGAAAGTGAAAAACCGCAGTCACTAAGCATGACGCGTTTTGCGCATATAGCGCTTACTCATGAGCTTTCTCATACTAGAAACTACTCACCTTTCACTTGTGCTTCTATATTAGAATGTCCTGTAAGGCTGCAATGATTATCCAGATTTAAAAAACCTATTTAATTTGGCGGTCTATTTTTTAAATCTGGATAATCATTGCAGCCTTACAGGACATTCTAATATAGAAGCACAAGTGAAAGGTGAGTAGTTTCTAGTATGAGAATAAACTGGCAGGTACTTCTGACATTACTTGTCAGCTTATCCTCTGACCGGCAACTGCAATGCTCTCATGGGAAGGGGGCAGTCAGTCTGGTCGGGGACTGTCACTTTCTGCTGGTGTAGAGAGAGCTCATTGTTTTCAAAGGAGTTCAACACAGGAGACCTTAATTAGGTCCTCTGAGTCGATCCAATTTGAAAATGAGGGCCCCCTCTCTGCAACAGCTGAATACAGACCCCGATGAAAATAGTGTGCGAGCCCCTGCTCTGATTGGCTGTGCACGCACCCGCTTTCAGGCCAGCTCTGCATCAGCACTGAGACAGAGCTGAGTGAAAACCGGCGTGCTTCTATAAAAATACACATAGTTTTATTGAGGGAATGGGGGACATTTTAAAAAAAAAAAAAATGTTTTTAATTTCTTGCTTCCTTCAAGAAAGCAAGGGTTAAAAATAGTCTTTTAATAGTTACCTTTTTGTATATGTTGGGAAATGTGATGAGCTGTTATTTATTTTTTGAGCATAATACAAATTGATGCAAATGCACAATTGTCTGGTTATAAATATAACCAAAACTGTGATTTGGTCAGGGTCCTAATTTTAGCTGAAATGATTTGTCTATCTCGCCAGTCTTTGGGCTTTGTGCATTTTACGGGCATAGGGCATAATTAAGTATGCTCATGCTATGAATTAACAAGTAAAAATTCAGATTTGAGAATAAAATCCCATCCATTCATCGAAGAGCATTCCCAATGTCTTAGAGTTCAGACAAGACATCACCAGTTTAGGATTACAGCTAGAGAGTTTGAGGCAACATCACAGATTATATTATTTGATAAGAATCCCAAAAAACGAGATCAAGCTTTGAAATAATCCCAAAGTACAACGTCGTCTAAATTTCTAGGGTATGGTTCTGTGAATTTCTTCATCTGTCCAAACATGCTCAGGAATTTGCCACTTTAAACCATTGTGCTTTTGATATTTAATTCCACTGCTGCTCAATAGAGCTTACAATTATGTACAAAGAACTTGTAGACGTGGTAAGGCTAATTGCTTTGTGTATCCTTTGTGTATATTGTATGGTGTTCACAATTGACAGAAGGCCACATACCTTAAAGGCCTGGCCTTGACAGAGATGAGAGGAAAACTTGTCTGATCTGGTCAAAATTCCTATAGTTTGCCAGTAGGGCAAAAAAATTGTCTGTTCTCGTGTAAGCTTTTTTTTTTTTTTTTTTCATTAACTTTTCTAGTGGCCTCACAAAACCATCACTGTCCCACTAAAAGCAGGACAATTGGGAAGCATACATTGAGCATATTAAACATTGCCTGTCTGAAGAGATGACCTCACATTCCCACAGTGCTTAGCATGTAATGTTTGGAGACCTAGATATTTACTGTTAGTTTTGCCAGCAGACCTATATAGATTAATAATATATATATATATATATATATATATATATATATATATATATATATATATATATATATATATATATATATATATATATATATATATATATATATATATATATATATCTGAATCTAAGCTAGGCTGACCAGTATACTTTACAGTAGATGGGAATATGAGCAGACCAGATGGGCTGAATGGTTCTGCCAACACATTTTATATTTTATTTATACCACTGTAATATTAGTATATTGAATTAGATTTTGAAAACAACCAAACACTTCAAGAAAATAAAAAAATCCTCTTAACCCCTTAGCATGTCCTGCCACAAGTAATACATCCCAGCCCCCCACTGTCAGTGACATTCGCAGTGTCAGATGAGGCCACTAATGGCAGCCCTTCTCTGATAGGCTATATGTTACTGATGCTCAAAGTGAGCGCAGGTTACATTTAGTGAAATTGCTCCTGTCCGGACACCAGGGTTTTTGACACCTCCCTGTTATATCGCCAGTGACCAGGCTGCGTGACGTTGCACTGTTCCAACAGACAGCGTATATAGGGTCTGTAAAGACCCTGATCTTATCTGCTTTTGTGTCACTGGAACAAAAAATATTCCTTGGAAACCAAAACCCCATAAGTCGTTAAGGGGTTAACATTACTTTTAGAAACACTTTTTTCAGAAAGCAATATTGGATTGAGGTGTTATCACAGCTTCTCCTTTGTGTATAGGGATAATTCCAAATTCCCCACAAAATGTCATTTCACAATCTCCAACTTTGCCGCTGATGTAATTTAAACATCTTCTATTGATACATATGATTATAAACCAGTATTATGGCATTTATTATCTGGTCTTTGTGAGCGAGAAGTTCATGTAAATGTGCTTTTTCATCTTATTATTTAGCTCGTCCCCCACTAATTGTTGATGAAACACAAGCCTGTATTGTGTACGTAACATCTGCAGTGTGTATTTCGGCAGTGGATGCCCTTCTGTTCTGTGCTAGTAGTCTGAGCTGGATTTCTCCTGGGTGCCAAGCGAAGCCAGTCATTCTCACTGTCCACCTGTGCATTCATTACGGTCATGGAATTTGGTTTGCAAATTGGAGCTGCTGTCACAGGCTTTGTAATGTACGGTGACAAGTTTATTTTAGGAAATTCTTCACAGAGCTGGGGTGAGAGCTATGTACATAGGCAGCGTACAGGGCCTTCATTTTAAATGGTTGTTCGCTTTATTTTATTTTTTTACACAGTCAAGGATTTTAAGCATGCGTGGGATAGGCACAAGGCTATCCTAGATATAAGATGGGGAACTGGGGACCAATACAATTATTTAGAAAATTGGGCAGACTAGATGGGCCAAATGGTTCTTTTCTGCCGACACAATCCATGTTTCTATCAAAATAGTGGATTCAGTTGTGCATGCTTTTCCAACCTGTGGATGCCAGTGAAGTCAATTGGGGTTTTCAGGAAAAAGTACCTAATTGCGTTTAAACGGTAATTTAACATTTTATAACTCCAAAGGCAACTGCTGGTCACACACAATGTAACACCAAAAATGTTTAGTGTGGTGCTGGAGAAAGCATGTAACATTACATGCATTGTCTGTACACGACTAGAATTTAAAACACATCACAATTACAAATGAAACTGCAAATGTCAGTCACATTGGGCCAATTACTAATCGGCATGTGTCGTGTATAAGAGGTCTGACAAACCGCATTTAGTTATATGACTTTTCAAAGCAACATGATGCAACTAACCGAGACAAAGAAACCACATCGTACAGCCGCAAAAATGTACGCATTATTCACACAGCTGGTATTTCTAGCAGGACTATCATACTGAAACCACTTGACATAAACAGGAGCAATGGAAAACCAGTTATATAAGAGAAGAGTGGAAGAGAAGCATTAAAACTGTAATATATTGGGTATGTCCGTTATTCTTTAGACCAGATCTACATAAAGGTGTACGTTTACTACCCATAATTCCCAGAAACATAATATTGCACATTTCCACTCCTTTTAATATAGATACTGTGATTACTGTTTGGGTATTTTCTCCCCATGGAATCTTTTGTCTGTTTAATAAAGCAAACTATGAACCAGTGGGTCTCTTCAGAATAAAGGTCACAGATTTGACCCGTTGGTTATTCCTTGCTTTACACCACTGATTGAGATCTTTAGTGGGATCCTAACGTAATAGCCAAGTAAAGGAAGATGGACTGTGAGCTATTTCAGGAATTGTCAGATAGCTGTTCTGTGGTTTTATCCTGTAACTAGCTTAAATAACACTTACTCAGCATTAATTCCCCATTCTCTAAATGCAGGAGAGAGCGCAGGCCTAGCTGGTGAAAAGGATTGTTTAGACTGTAGCATTTTCGTATGGATATTACACAGTGTATTGATCTTATTTCTGCATGTGTCTACTTGGATACTGTCTTTTCTTTCACACCACATGCTTTTCTTTCGGCCTTGTTGTATTGATTTGGTAACCACAGAGGTACAACCACTTTCAGTAGAATAAAACCTGATTAGTTCATTGATAAGGAAGGTTTGGAAAGAATCTGAAACACTGTACTAGTCATCATTCCAGAAATATGCCCAACAAGGGATATATATATATATGTATGTATGTATGTATGTGTATGTGTATATATATATATATATATATATATATATATATATATATATATATATATATATATATATATATATATATATATGAAAAACCACACAGTATCTCAGAAAAAATCATCCAAAATGCCTGCAATTTGGCGCTAAAAGATTAAACTCTTCACAGTAATTCTTAAATAATTTGACCTCTTTTTGTCCTACAATTTAGTTACTGTTACAATTCATTGTTATAAATCCTGAAAGCGTGGACACATTTTGAAACATTCCAGATAAGCTTAGGCCATGGGTCACTAATAAGTGGCCCCTTAGACCAAATTTGGCCTATTTTGACTGCCGTCGTCCCCAGCTGAATCTGGAGCACATATTCTCATTGAACTGATCACTGTGTACTTTTGAGCGAAATAAAGATGTTTTTAAACTGCTTTAGTATTGTTGCTAACTAAAGAACATTCTTCTAGGATGCCCCTGGCCTAAGCAAAGTCCTCCCCCCCCCCCCCCCCCCCCCCATAGCTCAAAATATAATCTGCACTAAAATTAGATTAAATGGACTCTCCCATCAAAAAATGAAAAGGGTTCATTTTGCATTGTTGATTTCAGATATGTCTTTTGTTTTTGTTATGTGAGTTTATTTTATGAAATGTTTTACTAAACATATGTGGCTGGGCGCCGCCATTTTGTGAAATAGTGTTTTTGGGTGCCACCCCCCCAGAGGCATTACAGCACTAGTATCTCACTTTGGGTAATGCTTCAGGTATCTTGGAGGCCTCTGCTAGGTGGAGTAAGTCCATCTCAGAATATGGTGACTCTTTTCGATAGCATGGAATGTATATACTTGTCAGGGTTGAGAATGTTCTTTTATCAGGCCTACTTGACATTCATTGTTATAACCTGTCTTACGTGACTGTGAGAATGCCTTTACCAATTAGCTGCCGTAACGATAATTTTATGTGTCCTCTGGATAAGATATGTTGCAGTGGCCTTTAGCAGTCATTGCTCATGAAGCACAATGCCACTGATGGAAAAGCAGCAAAAAGACATTCCGGACTCTCTTGTGGCACAATGACTGCATTTCCTTTATTTGTTGTAGATTTGTTGACCAGGAACTGGGGACTAATAAAAGTATTTAGAAAAATTGGGCAGACTAGATGGACCAAATGATTCTTATCTGCCGACACATTCTATGTTTCTATGTAGATGAACAGTCTACTGGTAATAGCCAGTCTGGATCCAAATAAATATACATTTATAACCTATATCTCCCTTAACACAACTCACATCAAGGCCATAGTTTCTGGGACTAAACTTTGCTGTTTGCAAACCTTGACGCATCTTAGTATTCGATTATTCCATTGAAAGTGCAACAATTTATCCTAACGTCTCATATTAAAGCATATTCGAGGTGACTTAGTGTCAACCCATAAACACCTCACTCTCTGCTAATTATGTTAGCAGGTCTACTAATTATCCTTAACAAATGCAAGCTACAAAAAAAATCTGAAAGTGAAGTGTGGCTCTACTGAAAGATAAAGAAAAGCTGATGTTTCGCTTCTTGCTGGGTAGCAATACGAAGATTTAATTTTAGCATCTTCAGAACAGTATTTTGCATGATTGAAGTTTCTCTTTTTCTAAATGGAAAAAAAAATGCAAATAAAGTTAAAACAATTGAAAAACAAATGACTGTAATCAAAGGAAAGTTATCGCATGCTGACAAACTGGATTTAAAAATACATTTATGACGTATGTTTTTGTTTTCACATATCACTAACATCCTGCACATGTGCAGTTGGCATCACTTTTGGATACCTCAGATTTTCTCCTAGAAGATGCAGATAGAAACATAGAATGTGTCGGCAGATAAGAACCATTCGGTCCATCTAGTCTGGCCAATTTTTTTGAGTACTTTTATTAGTCCCCCGTTCCCAGTCTTATAGCTAGGATAGCCTTGTGTCTATCCCACGCATGCTTAAAATCCTTGACTGTGTTTACCTCTACCACTTCTGCTGGAAGGCTATTCCATACATCCGACTACCCTCTCAGTAAAGTAATACTTCCTGATATTACTTTTAAATCGTTGTCTCTCTAATTTCAGACTATGTCCTCTAGTTGTGGTAGTTTTTCTTCTTTTAAATATACTCTCTTCCGTTACTGTGTTGTTTCCCTTTATGTATTTAAATGTTTCTATCATATCCCCCCTGTTACGTCTTTCCCCCAAGCTATACATGTTAAGATGCTTTAACCTTTCCGGGTAAGTTTTATCCTTCAACCCATGAACCAGATGACATATATTTTGCCTGAGCTTGAGATGTCATTGTGAGAGAGTCCTTTTTTTTTTTTTTTTTTTTTTTTTGCTGGAGCTCACAAACCCTACATGTGCCTTTTAAATGTAGAAGATGATGGTTGAAGAAAACCTGTACAAACAGTATATAGCCGTAACATGTATTTAGATGCATAGAAAACGAGTTTTTGTCTTATGCTTGATTCCCTTTAAATGAGACCTGCCAAGTTAATCCTAATGTGAAAGATTTCTGTGACAGCTGTTGTACCCACCCATGACGGCCTCATATTCTGTACACGATGAAGCTAGAATAGCCGAAATATAAAAATATGCTTTAGTCACAAGATGATGGCAGGCCATGCCAGTTTGTTTTTATTTAACCCCTTGTTTTGGGAATGTATTTTATTCTGTGTTTTTTTTTTTTTAACTACGTTTTTTCCTTAAAGGGACACTACATTTTATTTTTCACTAGTGCTTCTAATATAGAAGCACACTATGTGAAATATTCAGACCATGTAGGAGTGCTGCATGCAAATCCCAGGGAACTACATTCTGACACTTTATTTTTTCCCAAGGGTCTTATTAATATAGATATAGATATAGATATAGATATAGATATAGATAGATATATAGATATAGATATATAGATATAGATATATATATAGATATATAGATATAGATATATATCTATATATATAGATATATATATATATAGATATATATATATATATATATATATATATATATCTCTCTAGATAGATATATATATCTCTAGATAGATATATATATATATATATATCTATCTCTCTCTCTCTCTCTCTCTCTCTCTCTCTCTCTCTCTCTCTCTCTCTCTCTCTCTCTCTCTCTCTCTCTCTCTCTCTATATCTATATCTATATCTATCTCTCTCTATATATATATAGATAGATATATAATGTGTTTATGCTTGGCATTCCTAGCTAAGTCAACACATCCTTGTTATTTGCTTCCTATTCAACAATACTTATGGATTATACAATATACAATACCTCTTCTAAAACACAGTGTGCTGCCTGAATTTGCTAAATTGTACCAATGTTTGTCAGCCACTTTATGTCTCTGATCCATTAATCGGTATATATTTGTTTTTGGATGACAGACCCACTTTAAATTAATATCCACCAAGCTGATTGATCCTGTTTCTCTCCAGAAAGCTCACACTCTGAGTTTCCAATGTTCCGTTGTTGTAATGGCAATATTTCTTTCGAATGAATAGCCCATCACAATTCTTGAAATGCCTGGTTATCTTGTAGTTTACATGATAGCAGGAACGCCTTGGGGTTGTATAGAAAATCATGAATGATTAAAACATTTCTCAGGCAGTGAATGTGAAAAGCTTTCTCCAAGGAAATCAGCATTTTTCGTCCCCCCCCCCCCCCCCCCCCCCCCAGTCATATTTGTAGTATAAATGCAAGATTTTCTTTCCTCAATTCACAGAACCTCCTGTAAGGATCCTTTTCAACATGCAGCACCTTCTCGTAACTTTAGGCCATAGTAAGTCGGTGATAGGATCATTTCTATGGTCTTCAGAATTAATTATGCAGAATACTTCAATACCTTAAAAAATGGAGAAATTGGATTTCATCTATTGATGACTTCCATTGCAGATGCATACATGCCCCTGTAAGGTCTCCATTAAGCTCTACGGAGTGCTAATTACTGGCATTATAGAGAGGTAGCGCAATCTACTTTTTATAATTCACACTTGAAGCTTTTCTGACCGTACTAGGGTTTTTAAAAAATGAATATAGGCGTTTTAAAATATTGTTCCAAATGTGTAAACTAGGCACAGCGCTTCTATGACCTTCATTGACAGACTTTTAAGAAATATCTGAGCTTAAATGGAAAGTATTGTGGTCGTCCTCTACCAAGCAGGTGTTTGCATGGAGCTCTTCTCTTCCAAGGACAGCCAACCCCTGCTCATTGCTGGGAGCCCATGACATGTGCGAGGAATGATACTGACTAAGATGGAGTGTGCCAGAACAGGCACCCTCCATTTTTAGCACCCCTACTATCAAGTGGGAGTGGTAATAATACAGATCAATACAATTGATGCCTTTCTTCAGGATTTTGTCATACTGTCCTCTTTGATCCTATCATCCTTTTGTCCATTATATATTGTGTGTCCAATTGAATTAGAAGTCAGGGAAAAATGAAGAGTAGAGCAATGGCACTCCAGGAGTCTGTATAGGTGAAGTAAGTGATGTTTATTCAATCCAAAAACAGGTAAATGGTTGCACAGCAAATAAAGATGGATGAAAGTGAAAAACCGCAGTCACTAAGCATGACGCGTTTTGCGCATATAGCGCTTACTCATGAGCTTTCTCATACTAGAAACTACTCACCTTTCACTTGTGCTTCTATATTAGAATGTCCTGTAAGGCTGCAATGATTATCCAGATTTAAAAAACCTATTTAATTTGGCGGTCTATTTTTTAAATCTGGATAATCATTGCAGCCTTACAGGACATTCTAATATAGAAGCACAAGTGAAAGGTGAGTAGTTTCTAGTATGAGAATAAACTGGCAGGTACTTCTGACATTACTTGTCAGCTTATCCTCTGACCGGCAACTGCAATGCTCTCATGGGAAGGGGGCAGTCAGTCTGGTCGGGGACTGTCACTTTCTGCTGGTGTAGAGAGAGCTCATTGTTTTCAAAGGAGTTCAACACAGGAGACCTTAATTAGGTCCTCTGAGTCGATCCAATTTGAAAATGAGGGCCCCCTCTCTGCAACAGCTGAATACAGACCCCGATGAAAATAGTGTGCGAGCCCCTGCTCTGATTGGCTGTGCACGCACCCGCTTTCAGGCCAGCTCTGCATCAGCACTGAGACAGAGCTGAGTGAAAACCGGCGTGCTTCTATAAAAATACACATAGTTTTATTGAGGGAATGGGGGACATTTTAAAAAAAAAAAAAATGTTTTTAATTTCTTGCTTCCTTCAAGAAAGCAAGGGTTAAAAATAGTCTTTTAATAGTTACCTTTTTGTATATGTTGGGAAATGTGATGAGCTGTTATTTATTTTTTGAGCATAATACAAATTGATGCAAATGCACAATTGTCTGGTTATAAATATAACCAAAACTGTGATTTGGTCAGGGTCCTAATTTTAGCTGAAATGATTTGTCTATCTCGCCAGTCTTTGGGCTTTGTGCATTTTACGGGCATAGGGCATAATTAAGTATGCTCATGCTATGAATTAACAAGTAAAAATTCAGATTTGAGAATAAAATCCCATCCATTCATCGAAGAGCATTCCCAATGTCTTAGAGTTCAGACAAGACATCACCAGTTTAGGATTACAGCTAGAGAGTTTGAGGCAACATCACAGATTATATTATTTGATAAGAATCCCAAAAAACGAGATCAAGCTTTGAAATAATCCCAAAGTACAACGTCGTCTAAATTTCTAGGGTATGGTTCTGTGAATTTCTTCATCTGTCCAAACATGCTCAGGAATTTGCCACTTTAAACCATTGTGCTTTTGATATTTAATTCCACTGCTGCTCAATAGAGCTTACAATTATGTACAAAGAACTTGTAGACGTGGTAAGGCTAATTGCTTTGTGTATCCTTTGTGTATATTGTATGGTGTTCACAATTGACAGAAGGCCACATACCTTAAAGGCCTGGCCTTGACAGAGATGAGAGGAAAACTTGTCTGATCTGGTCAAAATTCCTATAGTTTGCCAGTAGGGCAAAAAAATTGTCTGTTCTCGTGTAAGCTTTTTTTTTTTTTTTTTTCATTAACTTTTCTAGTGGCCTCACAAAACCATCACTGTCCCACTAAAAGCAGGACAATTGGGAAGCATACATTGAGCATATTAAACATTGCCTGTCTGAAGAGATGACCTCACATTCCCACAGTGCTTAGCATGTAATGTTTGGAGACCTAGATATTTACTGTTAGTTTTGCCAGCAGACCTATATAGATTAATAATATATATATATATATATATATATATATATATATATATATATATATATATATATATATATATATCTGAATCTAAGCTAGGCTGACCAGTATACTTTACAGTAGATGGGAATATGAGCAGACCAGATGGGCTGAATGGTTCTGCCAACACATTTTATATTTTATTTATACCACTGTAATATTAGTATATTGAATTAGATTTTGAAAACAACCAAACACTTCAAGAAAATAAAAAAATCCTCTTAACCCCTTAGCATGTCCTGCCACAAGTAATACATCCCAGCCCCCCACTGTCAGTGACATTCGCAGTGTCAGATGAGGCCACTAATGGCAGCCCTTCTCTGATAGGCTATATGTTACTGATGCTCAAAGTGAGCGCAGGTTACATTTAGTGAAATTGCTCCTGTCCGGACACCAGGGTTTTTGACACCTCCCTGTTATATCGCCAGTGACCAGGCTGCGTGACGTTGCACTGTTCCAACAGACAGCGTATATAGGGTCTGTAAAGACCCTGATCTTATCTGCTTTTGTGTCACTGGAACAAAAAATATTCCTTGGAAACCAAAACCCCATAAGTCGTTAAGGGGTTAACATTACTTTTAGAAACACTTTTTTCAGAAAGCAATATTGGATTGAGGTGTTATCACAGCTTCTCCTTTGTGTATAGGGATAATTCCAAATTCCCCACAAAATGTCATTTCACAATCTCCAACTTTGCCGCTGATGTAATTTAAACATCTTCTATTGATACATATGATTATAAACCAGTATTATGGCATTTATTATCTGGTCTTTGTGAGCGAGAAGTTCATGTAAATGTGCTTTTTCATCTTATTATTTAGCTCGTCCCCCACTAATTGTTGATGAAACACAAGCCTGTATTGTGTACGTAACATCTGCAGTGTGTATTTCGGCAGTGGATGCCCTTCTGTTCTGTGCTAGTAGTCTGAGCTGGATTTCTCCTGGGTGCCAAGCGAAGCCAGTCATTCTCACTGTCCACCTGTGCATTCATTACGGTCATGGAATTTGGTTTGCAAATTGGAGCTGCTGTCACAGGCTTTGTAATGTACGGTGACAAGTTTATTTTAGGAAATTCTTCACAGAGCTGGGGTGAGAGCTATGTACATAGGCAGCGTACAGGGCCTTCATTTTAAATGGTTGTTCGCTTTATTTTATTTTTTTACACAGTCAAGGATTTTAAGCATGCGTGGGATAGGCACAAGGCTATCCTAGATATAAGATGGGGAACTGGGGACCAATACAATTATTTAGAAAATTGGGCAGACTAGATGGGCCAAATGGTTCTTTTCTGCCGACACAATCCATGTTTCTATCAAAATAGTGGATTCAGTTGTGCATGCTTTTCCAACCTGTGGATGCCAGTGAAGTCAATTGGGGTTTTCAGGAAAAAGTACCTAATTGCGTTTAAACGGTAATTTAACATTTTATAACTCCAAAGGCAACTGCTGGTCACACACAATGTAACACCAAAAATGTTTAGTGTGGTGCTGGAGAAAGCATGTAACATTACATGCATTGTCTGTACACGACTAGAATTTAAAACACATCACAATTACAAATGAAACTGCAAATGTCAGTCACATTGGGCCAATTACTAATCGGCATGTGTCGTGTATAAGAGGTCTGACAAACCGCATTTAGTTATATGACTTTTCAAAGCAACATGATGCAACTAACCGAGACAAAGAAACCACATCGTACAGCCGCAAAAATGTACGCATTATTCACACAGCTGGTATTTCTAGCAGGACTATCATACTGAAACCACTTGACATAAACAGGAGCAATGGAAAACCAGTTATATAAGAGAAGAGTGGAAGAGAAGCATTAAAACTGTAATATATTGGGTATGTCCGTTATTCTTTAGACCAGATCTACATAAAGGTGTACGTTTACTACCCATAATTCCCAGAAACATAATATTGCACATTTCCACTCCTTTTAATATAGATACTGTGATTACTGTTTGGGTATTTTCTCCCCATGGAATCTTTTGTCTGTTTAATAAAGCAAACTATGAACCAGTGGGTCTCTTCAGAATAAAGGTCACAGATTTGACCCGTTGGTTATTCCTTGCTTTACACCACTGATTGAGATCTTTAGTGGGATCCTAACGTAATAGCCAAGTAAAGGAAGATGGACTGTGAGCTATTTCAGGAATTGTCAGATAGCTGTTCTGTGGTTTTATCCTGTAACTAGCTTAAATAACACTTACTCAGCATTAATTCCCCATTCTCTAAATGCAGGAGAGAGCGCAGGCCTAGCTGGTGAAAAGGATTGTTTAGACTGTAGCATTTTCGTATGGATATTACACAGTGTATTGATCTTATTTCTGCATGTGTCTACTTGGATACTGTCTTTTCTTTCACACCACATGCTTTTCTTTCGGCCTTGTTGTATTGATTTGGTAACCACAGAGGTACAACCACTTTCAGTAGAATAAAACCTGATTAGTTCATTGATAAGGAAGGTTTGGAAAGAATCTGAAACACTGTACTAGTCATCATTCCAGAAATATGCCCAACAAGGGATATATATATATATGTATGTATGTATGTATGTGTATGTGTATATATATATATATATATATATATATATATATATATATATATATATATATATGAAAAACCACACAGTATCTCAGAAAAAATCATCCAAAATGCCTGCAATTTGGCGCTAAAAGATTAAACTCTTCACAGTAATTCTTAAATAATTTGACCTCTTTTTGTCCTACAATTTAGTTACTGTTACAATTCATTGTTATAAATCCTGAAAGCGTGGACACATTTTGAAACATTCCAGATAAGCTTAGGCCATGGGTCACTAATAAGTGGCCCCTTAGACCAAATTTGGCCTATTTTGACTGCCGTCGTCCCCAGCTGAATCTGGAGCACATATTCTCATTGAACTGATCACTGTGTACTTTTGAGCGAAATAAAGATGTTTTTAAACTGCTTTAGTATTGTTGCTAACTAAAGAACATTCTTCTAGGATGCCCCTGGCCTAAGCAAAGTCCTCCCCCCCCCCCCCCCCCCCCCCCCCATAGCTCAAAATATAATCTGCACTAAAATTAGATTAAATGGACTCTCCCATCAAAAAATGAAAAGGGTTCATTTTGCATTGTTGATTTCAGATATGTCTTTTGTTTTTGTTATGTGAGTTTATTTTATGAAATGTTTTACTAAACATATGTGGCTGGGCGCCGCCATTTTGTGAAATAGTGTTTTTGGGTGCCACCCCCCCAGAGGCATTACAGCACTAGTATCTCACTTTGGGTAATGCTTCAGGTATCTTGGAGGCCTCTGCTAGGTGGAGTAAGTCCATCTCAGAATATGGTGACTCTTTTCGATAGCATGGAATGTATATACTTGTCAGGGTTGAGAATGTTCTTTTATCAGGCCTACTTGACATTCATTGTTATAACCTGTCTTACGTGACTGTGAGAATGCCTTTACCAATTAGCTGCCGTAACGATAATTTTATGTGTCCTCTGGATAAGATATGTTGCAGTGGCCTTTAGCAGTCATTGCTCATGAAGCACAATGCCACTGATGGAAAAGCAGCAAAAAGACATTCCGGACTCTCTTGTGGCTTGTGGAGTTTAGCATTCTGTTTGGCTGCCGATATTGTCACATATCTCTATCTTCTTAACCTCCCGGTAATAGCTGCGGATTGAGCACTTGTCACTCACTTTGCCAGCTGCATTTATTCGTCAATGTAGACGGTGATCTGTTTTGAATTTTAAAAGTTGTTACCATGGAGAAGCCCCATCACGTCTCCTCTATTGTTTCTGCTGCTGCAAATCCAGCCACTTACGTTCTCATTCAGAAGACGCCTGTGTACTATAACTGTTGATTTCTGTCTACAATTTGGTAGTCTATGTGTATAAATGTGCTTTTAATTTTCAGAATGTAGATTATCCTAAATTGTTCCTTTCTCAAGGTGTTGAGCCCACGGTAATTAGAAATCTTTAGGATCGTAACTTGAATTGTACATGTAATGTGCAAACGGTCTTGTTATTCTCGTCTATTTAAGCTGTAGCTTTCATCCTGTGTACTGCACTGCATTTAGGCTGAGAATAGCACACAAGCTTTAAGGACATCACCCCTTTGAGTACCAGAGTCATTCTACGATACATCAGTGAGGGGGCGCAGAGGGAATGCAGTCTGCTTCTTCTGGAGCTGTTTCTATGTTCCCTGCCTTTTGTAAGCCACTATTGTAATCAAACTTTCTGTTGAACTCCGCAGTTTCAAGTGCTTGGAATGTAGGTGGGCATGATTTCAGCCAGCATTGTGTGTGTGTGACATAACACAAGAAGGGCGACTTGGGGGAGAGAGGCATGAGCCAGCAAAAAAAAAAAATCTAGGAGCCAGACAATGACACACACACACACACACACACACACACACACACACACACACACACACACACTCATGTACACAGTCAAACACTCCCATACACACACACACACACACACACACACAGACAGACACACATAGTCAGACACTCCCATGCACAGTCGGTTACTCACGGGCACGCACACGTCAGTCAGTCCTAAAAAAAAAAACATGATTCCAGCGGTGAACATGTAGGTCTAACACCTGCACGCCAAGTTTAATTTCCTGGTCACCATGGCAACCCGGCGCCTGTGATCTGTGGAGCCCTGTAGTAGAATCTCTTTTTCTTCCATTTTTTTTTTGTCCAGAAAAATACTGTTTTTTGTAGTCAGCATCACATGTGCAAAAAGATCATATAAATGGAAAAACTGCTTCAAAGTGTAACGGAACAATACAATGAAATAAAGCGCTCAGGAACATGAGGTATTAAAAGGGTTTCACTTTCTAGCATATCACTGAGCTGGAGCTTTTTCTCCCCTTTTATTTCATTGTATTACTTTTTGTTGAGAAAGTGGAGTTTTAGAACATGAAGTGACTGGTATATCCATTTCTATTTGTAGTCTGTGAAGGTAATTATATTGTGTTGGATCACTAAATTGCTCCTGGCTTATCACTCACCCCATAGTTGGGTGGTGTTTTGATTTGGAACAGATAGCCAGTGTTGATTTCTGGTTGAATGATTTCATGCAAGCAAAGTGGAAACTAACAGAGAATTTTATTTATTTCTGCACTGTGTTCAGTTTTACTAGAATAATACAAATAACTTTCATATTATCACCTGAACCATTTGCTTGAATATATCCTCCCCCCCCCCCCCCCCCCCCGATTGATATTGAAAGCTATTATTAAACGCAAAAGAACCAAAAAAGTGCTATAGAAATCATCTAATAATGAATACTTTCTATGGGATCTGTTCACAGACGTGTAGCTCATCTTGGTCAATTTATAACTAACAATTAAAGGTCCATACAGTTGCCTTCTTTACTAGCATGCACTTTGATGTAAAAGCCCATTTGAGAAGGGACCTTTTTATTCAAGTATACAAAAAAGATGTGGGATTCCTCTCGGCGAGAACAGACAAAAGCTCAAAGCCAGCCCTATAGGATCTAACCTTATCCGGAGAGGAATCACCGTTTCTTGCTCACTTGCACCATTACAGAGGAAACCTCTCAATTAGCCTATCAGACTGGTCCCACCCATAAGGGCAGTGCAGACCCAAATAGCCCGTCAGACGTACGTTACGGCCTTCATTGGCCTCATCAGTGTCGTACGACTGGTATCCCTCTAGGTGCAGCGAGCCACGGACCCACGTCTGGGCATATCCCAATAACTCAGAGATTTGTTCCCCTACCATATTATTTGTATGTGTTGTACATGGTGCTCAGGATGCAAACCCCAGGCTTTGTATAGCATGGCACATTTAAAAAAAAAAAAAAAAATACAATTTTTTGGTCTCCGCTGCTTTCGTGTAAAGTTCTAGTTGTAATATCTCTTTAAAAAGTGCTATTAACACATTTACTGTCCATACATACACATTGCATTACAAAAAATATCATTAATTAAAAAAAAAAAAAAAAAAATCGAGAAATGTTTTAAGCCACTTATTGGAGTATACATAAATGTAGCTGTATTGGCAGAGCACATTTACATGACCTTGGTTTCAGTTGTATGGATCACTAAGCAGAGGAGTGTGGAATATCCTTACTTTAGTGCTGGGGTCATTAATTCTTTTTCTCAGTTGTGTGATCTTTATAGAGCCTCAATACTCGTCCTTTTAATCGGCTTTATTCTCCCCCCAATGCACGGTTATTTTCCAGGAAGACTCGCCTCCAAAACTGGACTTAGCACTTGACATCTAGCCAGTGATGTATAATTTGTTGCTGCTTTCTTCTTGCTAATAATAATTTGCTGGCACTTGTAACTGCTTTGCGTAGACATTTCTAGGCAGTTGGATGTGATACATGTTTCCTGTGTCCCTGGTCTGTCTGGGTCATTGCCATTATAATCTGTGCAGTGATTTGCACAAATATGCCTAGGAAAGCCATTGAATAGTATTGTAGCATGGCTGACATACAGCCATTTTTGTATCAGGGCGTACTTTGGCATGGACAATATTAAAAGGTATGTTATCAACTCTTTCAGGGGTTGTTTACTGGTACACTGATTTTTACTGATCCTTATTAAAAAACATTGATATATGTCTTAATCATAAATTTAAAAAATGTCCATATGGCATAAAATATATAAATATCAATATGCAGTGCAAATACATGGGTAGAAAGGGAAATTATAGGAAGTAACAGCCTTACTAAAAATAGCTTACAATATAAATGGAGGATTACAGCAACCTCACTGGTCACTTGATGGTCTTAGGTCGTGCAAGCTGTGTGAGATGAAGATGTTAGTTAATGTTAGGATTTGGAATTATCAAGCTATTTGCAGAAATCTTTTGGTTTTTGCTACACACCCTAACAGAATGATTCAATGTATCGGACACTGGTTAAATCATTTTAGAATAGATGGGCACTTTGTTCACCAATACGAACGTAGCCTGTTTATAGCAGTATGAGCTGATTTGACTTGTTGGGTGACCCGTGGCTGAAAAAAGAACTCCAAAGAATGGATTTAAAGACACATGCAAAGTTATAAACTGTGAATATTGGCAGAATCAGTCATAGTGAAATCTTGGGTAAGATTAATGCATCATTGCATCCATTATGATCTATCCATATATGAACGAGCAGCAAGAAGAATGCTAATCTTTATTTCTATGCTCTCTGGAATTCAGACATGTTGCTGCTGGATCCGGCAGTATTTCTGTAGAGCAGTTGTGGTGTAGGAGCAGGGTATCAAATCTGCAGATGCCATTAATCCTCTACTTATTGAGGCTGTGATGCAATCGAAACGGTGATGCTAATTACACACATTCTCCCTATCCGTAAAGCTCTGCATTTTATTTATTCAGTTTTTTTCCTCTCTCTTTAGCTGCCATCCTCAAGTACCCTTAATTGTGCTGTTTTCTAGGTCAAGAAGATTAGTGAGCAAGATTTTTCCAGCAGTAGTGTCACATGGGTTAAGACTACACTAAAGTTTTTAAAGCAAATTGTTTTGTAAGTTGCTGATCTTTGGAGAGCAAAAATTGAATCTGAAATCCCAAAGCTTCCAGCGGCGCTCTACTTTTAGCTATTGAGACAAGGATTGGTGTCTGGTAATGGAAGTGAAATGTCAATCACCCTGATTAAACCCATCAACCTATTACTACCATTGATTTAGTTTGGTCTCAAGTGACCAACTTGCTTCATTCTAGGGCTTAACATTGGTAGTCTATCATTATCAGATGTACAGTGTTTAACTATGCTGTTTGGCGACAGGATGTGATTTTTAAAAATAAATAAATAAAACAGTATTTCATTTTTTTCCTAGCCACCCTCCCAGCATAACAAATAGACAAACAAACAAACCATCCAAGCCACGGTCTTCAATGGTGATCCTCCAGCTGTTAGTGAACTACACCTACCACACTCCCCTAGTGCCCTATATCTGACTGAGCATTATGGGAGATGTAGGTTATTAGCAGCTGGAGAGCTGCAGGTTGATATCCTTGTTCAAAGGGATAGAAGTCCATTGGAGTCCTGATAAAATATTGAAGAAATGCGTATATTTTATTTATAGAAGCTATTTTTTGATTTTTAGTGTAGTTGTGGAGCACTGTGATACAGTTATGTCAGATATCCTAAGCTTGCAGAAAAGGCGTGCCAATGTGTTTTAGTTCAGAGAGCAAAATATATTTTTAATTTCAACACTTTTTAGCATTAAAAACCCCTCTGGCAGTCAGAATTTTCCTTTTGAATTGTAGAGTTTAAAATGCCATACAAAAAACCCATATAAAAATGGCACCACTGGTACAGCCTTTTTTATTTTTATTTTTCATTTTCTTAAAATTCCCACTTTGGGAGCTAGGTCTGCCATCACAAATCATGTGGGTTTGTACTTACTGAATTTCCATTTCTGGCCTGGAATAATGTAATATACAGAAGTCAATCAAGACAAAAGTCATTCCCTACACCCTGTCTGTTAAATTTAGGTGCCCAATAAGGCCAAGGCAGGGGTGGTTATTATCACTTAAAGGGGCTGACCTAAGATTTATGGCAAGTTCCCTCCCATCCCTATGTTGAACGAGGGATGGGAGGGAACTTGCCATAACTCTGATCTTTGGAGAGCAAAAATTGAATCTGAAATCCCAAAGCTTCCAGCGGCGCTCTACTTTTGGCTATTGAGACCAGGACTGGTGTCTGGTAATGGAAGCCAAACCTGGTGTTGGCGGGGGTCCCCGAGGTTTGGCACCAGTGCAGGGGTTGGTCATCTGGGGGTATGGCCAACCCTGGTGGGCAGTAGCTGTGGGAGCTTGCTGCATGGGCTCCCCATGGGCTCGTCCCTGGGTGAGTGAAGCAGAACGCCAGTAGCGGAAAGTCATGGTTTTACACCTGTGCCAGATCCTCTGGGTACTAGGTGGGCTAGGATAAGTTACACACTACCGCTTCTTTGTATTTATATGTATAAACATGTTTTGGGCATATCTTGGTCAAGAGATCACCTTTACATCCTCAACCACACTGGTCATCCTTAAAATTCCTACCTCTCCATCAGTCTTCACCTCCTACACATGTTGTGCTTCCTTGGAAATGAAGTCCACCACTATTGGTGTCATTGATTGGCCATCATGCCTACATTTCCCATGGAAATAGAGTACAATATTGAAGGGATGTAAAATACCCACATCTTCTCCCTGCATCAACAATACTGAAAAACTCTCTCCTTTGCTCACCCTCACCCCGGTAATAAGCATAAAGAAGGGGGGTGGGTGCCTATAGATCTAAATATATAGCAAAGCTGAGGGATAACTGAAAAGCAGCAGTCCCAAAAGAAGGTTTATTACTCTGGCACTCGTGAAACACAACTGCACTAAATATGCAAAAATACTAATTTATTGGAATCCTTCAGATGGGGACCATGCAATCATCACATCTTATACACACCCCATTATAAATATGTATACAATATAATAAGTATAGAGGGGATGCTCAGCTAGCCCCAAACTCCCTGAGTGTTACTATTGTCCACCACAACTCCATCCTTTGTCTTGATTACTGCATGTCTAGACCTAGCAAGTACCACCTACTCCTGGCAGTAGACCGCGATGGCATAGTATACTAGAAGTAAAATGTTGAGGAATTCAACAATGCTTAAACTTTCGAAGAAGAACAGAGAACCATCATGCTCTGCCATCATAAGCTATGTTTTTGTTCAGATGAAGGTATATTAATGTATATAATAATTTCAATTGTTTCAAATCATTGGTAAGAGGATCCGTACATAAAATGTGATTTTTGTGTAAGCTTTAATTGGAAGTAAACAAGCCTTTCCTTGAACCAATTGCCTTTATTTACCATCTAACGGTTACGTGCTATATTGGCTCAGACAAGCAGATTTTTGAAGGTTTTTGTTTTTTTCCCCCCAAGAAGTAATTCTCAGGAACAGCTCAATAAAAGTCCACTGACCTGTGAAAATTTACCACGGAGAGCTTTGTCTTCTTAAATGGGCATATTTGTGGTCTAGGACTAGCTACTCCAGAAAGACTCAAGTGATCCAGAAGATTCTTTAATGCACATATCGCTCAAAAGGAATCTGTTCCGTCTGTTTGCTAGCAATTACGAGAAACAGAGTACATGGAGAATGATTGAACCGAATGATGTTTAGGTAATCCAATGCAACAGACCTTAAGGCCTTCTTTTTTGATTAGCTTCAAACAGAAGCACTGTAAAAAGCAAAATAATACAGCTGCAAACTGCATTTATACGTAGAAAGGGAGAAAAGAATCCTTTTGGTCTTTTGTTATAGCAATTAGAGTCTTGGCTTCCAAGGCAAGCTTCGGGTTTGTACTATGTATAATAAGGCTTGTATTGTTTAGTACAATGTTCTGTCTGAATGTCAAGTGAGCTTTGCTAAAACTTTTCAGTGAGTTGTGTATTTTTTTTTATACAACAGGCAATTACAAAACTCTCTTCCAGAGTGCTCTATCACATAGATTTCATACTAAATTTAAACAGTCTGACTCTATAGGTCTGATCTGAATGCTTGGCGTGAAATATTCCTTATTTTTCATTCTACATTGATGTAAATATACAAATATTATGATATGCATCTATTATTATTTGGTGTTGTGTTTAACTATTGTATTTGCCAACACTATAGCAAAAGACCTTTTATTGTAAATTGGACATTGTGAGTTTTATATAGGCATATAACCCACATTAACTCACACCATGGCTCCAGAATATATATGTAAAATGAAAATGTACCAGTGACACTTTTTCACTTATCTTATACTATCTACAAATACAGTGTAAGGTACACACGTCTTAATACTCGGGATGGATCTCACGCCAAGCCTGCAGTGGTGACACAAGGAGAAACACTGTACAGTACTGTAGCAGTCTCAGTAGACACCACTCCATGATTAAAATGATAAAAGAAATGATCCTTGCCCTGTAACTATGTCCTTAATATGAAGGTCTTTAAAGCACTGTGTGCCTGTATATGCATTTGTCTCTGCCATTTCTGACTGCATTGTTGAGCATCTTTTAAAATGCATTACTGTTTAAGGGACATCCTTTTGGTTTACAGTTGTGATTGTGGGAAATGATGTACCAAGGTAATTTTGGGGTTGTCGGGTGTACTATTGTTCAATACACTGTATGAGTGATATTTATGGAGGCTTTTATCTTTATACTCACACATCTGACTAGCCCAGTGTTGGATCAACAAATGGTGCATCACTCACCCACACAATCACTCCTTTACCAGTATCCCTAACCTCTTTGTGAAAACGGATGTCCCCACAGTGTCTCTGACTCTTTCCCTGGTTCCCAATAACTCGTGATAGGGGCCAGGAACTCAAAAATCGCCTTTTAGTTATTTTTGTCCTTATGGGCAAACGCACCACCAGGCATTAAGGGGTTAAAATGTAACTGCGATCTGCAAACCGTATGAATTATTTCACTAGAAATCCAATACTTGTTTCCCATGTTGAGAATGAATGCAGTGTGCAGCTCAAACATTGTTTCACTGCAGCTTTGAAAATCAAACTCCATTAAATGGGCGATGCTTTTGTGAAATGCCCTAGTTTGTTACCAATCGATATCCCCAAAGTCTCTGAAGCCGAGCGACTCTTAAACTTCAAAGGCATTTCAATTCCAAGTCATGATTGATGCTCTATCGATTTATTTATCCATTGTGGATTACTTATAACCTAGAAGAAGAAATGTTTGAAGAGGTTATAATCCCTTCACATCTCCACTTTGGTGATCTATTGATGGGTGACAAACCTAGGCAGTTCACTTGTGCGATAAAAGGGTTTTGCTATTTTTATTTTTCAACGTCCTGCAGTAGTTTTATTTTTATTCCTTCTCTACTATTAGTACCACTTAACGTCTACTGCCTATAACAATGTTTGATATTTATCAGTTTAAAAATAACTATAGTTTTTGACAGTTGGATTACCTACATTATTTCTGATTGATTTAAAGATTATTTTCCTGGGAATGATCTGGTTTAGTGAAGATCAGTGGTTAAAGAAATGTGTAAAATTCTTTAAATTGACTCCTGTCATCCATAAAACGTGATATATTTACCCCAAACGTTCCACCAGGGTGGCTGCCCTGAGTATTGCACACACATTCATCTGCCCCAAATGGTGTCTGCATACCACCATGCTGTGAGCTGCCTTCAATTGTACTAGCATTATCTTTAAAAATCTAATAATGCAAAGAGAAAACATACATCCCATTTTCATTGGGAGGTTATACTGTATTTATGATCATCAATAATCTTACTTTGTTTAAAAAAAAAATCACAGCTCTAAGGAATTCAATGGTGTTTTGTAAAACAAAGCTCAAATAATACATCAGATGTTGTCTACTAATGTTTTCCCATAGAATCCACATGGGGAAAAATGTCTTTGATTATTTTTTTTCTTCTTCTGTTACAATTTTTGGCATCTTCTAATGAAAAGTTTTCTTGCTAACCAACCCAATTTTAAGACTATTAAAGATGCCTACCTGCAGGGTTCTTCCTTAAAGAGAAGAGTTTTTGAGACGACTTTTATTTCCCAGAAGAACTGCATTAATTTCAAAGAAGGTTAGAGAATAAACCTTATTAAAAGCTGCTTTTAGTGCATATATATGCGTTCGGGTGTTTGAAGACTAGCTATAACAGTGGGTATCGGTTGTAAAGCACACATTTCCTGTAATGGCAATCACAGTATTTCTGGCAACTTTTTTGTGTATTTTTAAAAAAAATTTTTTTACATTCTTTGAATTAAGTTTACTTTTTGAGATACCGAAGAAGCTTTTTATGTTTTGTATGTACAGAAAATGAAAATGTTGGAACTGGTTTTGAGAACTAAAACTGAATAAGTAATGGCTGTTTGATTCATTCAGCTGTGAAGGATAGCGGATGTTGAGGCCATTATTGAATAGATTTGATCATTCCAACTCTGGATACTGAAATAAAAAAAAATTGTATACTATCCCATCTCTTAAAAACAGATATTTCTACTGAAATGTGACTTGTACAAATACTACATAGCGTATTAGCTGTTTAATTGTGTTCCTTCACAGGTAAACAGTTTTTTCATATTTAATAAAAAATATGATTGAAATTTAAAATGCATTGCTTGTTTTATTTCCTTTAACTTACCACTGTGCCAGTCTGCCAATAGCATTCTCCCTGGTGGGACAACAGGAGAATGTCTGTGCGCAAAGACATCCTCCGATGCTGCCCGACACCTCCGTCTGGACTTCTGAGACTGAACGGCGGTAGGTCACGTGACCCCAGTGAGCCATCATTGAAGCCCCGGCACATGGGTCAGGCAGCATCAGAGGATGTCTGGACGCACCGCACAGACATATAAGACAAGGGAACTTTTTCAGAGCATTTGCTGTGAAAAAAAACCTACTATTATATTCAAACAAATACGGTGTTATGCCTGTCTTACCGATATGTTATTTTATGTCACATTCTGTTAAATAGGAAAACTTTCAATATTTGCCTATTTAGCAGATTGCAATTCACATGTTGATTGACAGAGGTCTAAAATATGCATCATGATGCTGGTAATTAAGTTTTGACAGGTGCCCTAATTTCTAAAGTGGGTTTGATGTGTTACTTCTAACGCTTCAAGCTTCTATCACTGATACACTCGCAGCTCTGTTACAGTCATTGACATTCGTGTTTCCCTTGGGAGCAGAGAGAATAATACGAAGATTGTAGCACTTACACTGCTTGCTAAAAAGCTTTCTGGTGGAAAAAATATGCAACACAGATTTATAGAGTTATCGAAATGGTTTGCCAAGTAATGATATACGGCATGGTTATGGTCACAGTCCTTTTCAAACTCAGATTAGTCAAAACCGTTCTTTGAATGATGTGTGTTTGTATAGTTATATGTTTGTGTTAATCCAAATATATGGTTTTCTGGCTCACTACATACTAGCTATGTGATGCTCCAGATGTTGGTGCAGACTCATGATTGTCCCATTTTGATGGACCAATACGTGTGTGTGTGTGTGTGTACATTCATTATGCAGATGCGGATCCCTTATTCGTAATGCTTGGCACTGGCAGCATTTCAGATAACGTATATTTTTGGTTAAAGGATCATTTTGGCAGCACCAGCCCTATAAATATTCTACATTACCTTAATCCAATATGGGCAACTTCTGAAATTACCTGCTCCCAGGTGCTGCCGAGATGATCCGCTCCGAGCGGGGAAGTCCCTCCCCTTGAGCACGGTAGTCTTCTCCCCTCTCATCGCTGACTGCTCTCTTCCACAGTATGGTGCCCCGGAGGGAGGAATAAAGGAGTTTCACAATGGGCCTCCTGGAAGGTGAGTGTCTCTTATCTGGACTGACCCTTATCCCCAATTTTTTTATTTTTTAAGATTTTGGGTTATTTTGGATAATGGATTTTCAGCTAAGGGATACTGTATAGATAACATCACAGACCTTGACAAATTTGTGTAGACTTTAGGGCCAAACAGACCAATTCAAGAGTTTTACGTAAACGAATCAAACAAAATTATTAAAAAACCCTACTTATTTAGGTTTTATCTCTTCTCCGCTGTTGTCTGGTTGCAGCATGATTCATGGGCGTGCCAATGGCTCTGCCTGCTTCCATGGACTGATTGTACCATCAAATGGACAATCTGTGGCTCGCTCAAATTGCAATTTTAGCCCCTTTAGGGCAGACTTTTTTTTGTCCGTGTTGCACCGCTTGGGACAAAGGCTGTTTTTACTTTGCTAGCTGTAAATTCTTATTTACTCTACCTACACAAATTATATATGGGGGGGGGGGGGGGGGGTTTAGGATAAGAAGAGCTTGCATTAAATGCCATCATATATAATTTAGTATTAAAAAAATTGATTCTAATATTTGTCCTTAAAAATAGCCTATGTTTTTATATATGTATTGTGCCAGGGCTTGATAAATCCTGGGATCCAGGGAGCTATGGTTTCCAACATCTCTACTTCTGGCGCCTAACTTTTTGTGATTGATTTACATAGAACTCTATGGAAACTCCAGTTCACTGACTCCTAAAAATATTCAGTCTGGCTCCTGAATTGATCTGCCTGACTTGTAAAGAAAAAATCCGCTTATTTCGTTAATTTACACATCTTTGTGAACAAAACCCCAATTTGAACTGAACTTGTGATCTTTATAACCTAAAAAAAAAAATGCCCTTAGTGATTTACCTTTTATTTGAATAGCACACTTAATATGCATTTATCAAAATGTATCCAAAAATAAACCAAGCCCCTTATTATCTGATGCCGTTCCTTGCCATCCAGTCTCTTAGTTTTGCCACTGAAAACAGGATTTCCACTTGACCCTCCCCAAAATTCCTCATGGATTTGGGAAACCCCCAATGTATCTAATATTATGCTGATAAAGAAGTCCCAATTCAATCATTAAGGATCTTCTGCAAGCCCTAGTATAGGAAGGATCCGTGTAAATAGAAATGTTCTTAAATTCAAATTCCATTTTTTTTGCTTCTCTTTTTGCTTTCAATATCTGTTCCTTAAACTGATAAGACCAAAAGCATGCGATGAGGCAGTATTTCTATGTGGCTGTCTTCCAGGTTAATTTCTGGATTTAAATACTTGAAAAGGTCTAAGAGAAAGTCTCTGAGCTCACCCTACATCTGCAGTTCCGATAAATTCCTTAATCTCAAATCGTTCCTCCTGGATTGATCTTCCATATCTCCTACTTTTGCTCCAAGTGTATACTTAAATAATCATATAACTATTACATCACAAGGGGCGTTGTTATGATCTTGTTTGATCAGGTCAATCTCCTCTCTTTGTGTTGGAAGGCAGGTAAAAAAAGGTTGTACACAGCCACCTAGTCCTGCCCACTATAATACACAGGAGCCAGTAAGAGAGTAGGGGAGTATCTTATGACATCATATATGTGTGTTTGTTTTAAATGACCAGGGTACCGAGTTACATCTTATGTAAGTGGTAGTGTCCCTTTAAATATTCATTTCAGACTTGAAAATAAATGAAATTCCCCATATAGGGTCAGATTAGACAAGTGAAATATGTTTGATCAATTTTTATTAGAACACCACCAACTTCCAAACCTTTCATCTTGTAAAGACAAAATACAGCTTTATGCTCTATACATAATCCAATAAATGCTAGAGCACAAAAATTGCAAAATTACAGTGGATTATCAACAATTCCTTGTATTGTAGGTATAGGCTTCTTCCCCTCAGTCCCCTTTGACGGGGAATAGTAATTGAACTTTGAGCTGTATATATTCTGGATTACCAATTGTTCAGGCCTAGAGGGCTACATTTTTTTTTTAATTATTATTTTTTAGTTGGGAGAGGAGAAAAAAGTTCCTGATTCTGATTATATCAAAAACGTTTCAGCAATGTGATAAGACACCAGCCGTATAACTTTATATTATAATGATCCGTGCCAAATTCAGGACAGACCAGTATCTTGTAACATGGCGTAGCCCCATTTCCACTAATCCTAATTTGTGGAGGTAATTTTTTTTTTTACAAAGTAATTGAAAAACAATTCCACTGGCTGTTTCAATCAATGCACTTCATTATGCTGAAATCTGTGTAATGGACACTCGCTTTATTTACTCCCACTGAGAGTTTGATTGCAAGCTTTTATATATTTATATATAAAACGAGCGCACGTTCCGTCACTATGGTTACTGGTAAACAGACCGGGGAACTCACTTCCTGGTTTAGTAACGCACGGTCTTCCGGGTGAAGGACGCGGGCACGAACAGCTGCGGCTGGTAAGTGATTATTTCTT
The DNA here is from genome assembly GCA_036172795.1 of Pelodytes ibericus. Taxonomy (NCBI): domain Eukaryota; kingdom Metazoa; phylum Chordata; class Amphibia; order Anura; family Pelodytidae; genus Pelodytes; species Pelodytes ibericus. The sequence goes on from CM069865.1 coordinate 17,244,663, forward strand.
GTATATATGTATGATGTTTGACATGCACTGAGTTGTGTGCTGGATAAAGGGCTATAGAGACGCCCGAAAGGTCGCTTTCGAATAAAGAATTATAGTAAGAAGTCCCGTGAGTGCGTCACTTTTTGGATATATGGATATTGGACCTGACAGCACCCGCGCACCAGGCAACGGTTAGCGTCTAAAAGGCGGAGTGCTTATGCAAGTTGGATCTGTGTGTGTGTGTGTGTGTGTGTGTGTGTGTGTGTGTATGTATATATATATATATATATATGCTCTGCAAAAAAAACATGTCATATTCGAGCAAATACGGTTTATAATATCAATGTGTATATATAGTTAATTGTTTTGTTTTGGAATAAGCTTGTGAAAGCTGTCCCAATCGTATACGTGCCTATACCATAAAAACATTTAACATGGAGGTACACCTATAGTCATCCCTCTGTGCCGCTATCCCCCCATCAGTAAAAAGCAATCTTCATCTAAAGAATGATGTCATTTCTTTCTAAGCCTATATTTATTACCCGCACAGTGAAATAGAAAATGGTCACATGGCAAATATTCTACAAGGAAAGATAATATTTTTTTCCTCCATTGAAGCTGCGAGACTGCACAGCCTTTATCTCGTAAAGTGGTCTTATCCGTTTTTTTCCCATTTAATTTGATGTCAAAGGGATTTCATTGTAGTTATCAAAAAATAGTTTAGCATGTAATCATTATTTTTCTAAAATGGAAAGTGTCATATTTAATCTCTGCGCTTTTTTTTTTTTTTCAAGTTCAGAAACACTTAAGATCCCATTATTATGCAAAAATATGAATTTTGTGTCTGGTAAAAAAAAAAATATGCGGTCATATAGAAAATTGCTGTCGTCAGACAGTCACTTAGTGCAATTTTGGGCCTTTTTTTTAAATACTTTGTGTTCGAAGGTTTAGTGTGAGTGAGCAATGTTTATCTAAAATGATAATGCTACCTCCCGGCCAGTTTTCAGGCTTTTTAAAGTGGTCGAGTCTTTTTTTTCCAGTAACTGACAGGCTGATATTTTCTGTTGTTACATTTTTATTTTAGCCACTCTTGGGAAATGATCTACTGACCCACTAAGAGTTTCTTGACAATTTAGGTTTTGGTTTGTGTCTTCAATCTCTGTCCTTCACTTCTTTTCATTTGTAAAGTATCGTCTCTTCATGCAAAAAAAAATAAATATATATTTCTATCACAATGAAATAAAGATGACACATGGCATTTGTCTTAACAGGACAATGTAACCTAAAATTAAATAAACAACATGCTGACAATCTTGCATTTAATATTCCAGATCTTTTTTTTTATGTAATGTCTAAAAGTAAAAAGGAAGATGTTGCTTAAAAGTACCACTTTTATATATTCTGCATTTCTTCTAGCAAAGGCTAATTTCCTGCCACTTAAAAGGAACTCAATCACCTAAGCAGTCTTTATACAGTGAATGCAGAGTGTAATTGTTAATTCCCAAATTTGCTTGCAGTTCTACTAACGGGGAATAGTAACATTAGCAGGAATACTAGAGAAATCTCACTGGGGATCTTTTATAAAATAGGTGTATGTGGTAATATTGCTTAAAAGGACTCTGCCAACCTAAACTTTGCATAGATCGTGAACCTAGAGACTAAAAAAATGATCTCTACATTGTGTAAACTCAGGGATAGAAACATAGAAACATCGAATGTGTCGGCAGATAAGAACCATTCGGTCCATCTAGTCTGCCCAATTTTTTTTTTTTTTTGACACTCAGTCATTCAATTATAATTCAATTAACTAAATTGTATAAACCTGTATATAACATCATTGTGTCAGTTTTAGTCTGCAAAGAAAAAAAGAAGAGTGATTCCCAGCCCTATCCCTTTGCTTCCTATTGATCTCTCTTTTCATCCCCTTCCTACTACTCATTCATATGTTGTTAGATAGGTAGTTTCTGAGTACTTTTATTAGTCCCCTGTTCCCTGTCTTATATTTAGGATAGCCTTGTGTCTAGCACACGCATGCTTAAAATCCTTGACTGTGTTTACCTCTACCACTTCTGCTGGAAGGCTATTCCATACATCCACTACCCTCTCAGTAAAGTAATACTTCCTGATGTTACTTTTAAATCGTTGCCCCCTCTAATTTAAGACTATGTCCTCTAGTTGTGGTAGTTTTTCTTCTTTTAAATATACTCTCTTCCTTTACTGTGTTGATTCCCTTTATGTATTTAAATGTTTCTATCATATCCCCCCTGTTACGTCTTTCCTCCAAGCTATACAGGTTAAGATGCTTTAACCTTTCCTGGTAAGTTTTATCCTTCAACCCATGAACCAGTTTAGTAGCCCTTCTCTGAACTCTCTCCAAAGTATCAATATCCTTCTGGAGATACGGTCTCCAGTACTAGACAAACCCCGGGCCATGGCGACCTGGAAATCGGACCTGGCGCCCAGGTAATGTGAGCCCCGCATGGTGACCTGTGTGTGTGTGTATAAGTAATATGTGTATGTATGTGACTGACTGGATGTGTTTGTGTATGTATGTGACTGACTGGATGTGTATGTATCTGTCTGGGTGTGTCTGTGTGTATGTATGTGACTGACTGGATGTGTATGTATGTGACTGACTGACTGGATGTGTATGTATCTGTCTGACTGGGTGTGTCTGTGTGTATATATGTGACTGACTGACTGGGTGTGTCTGTGTGTATATATGTGACTGACTGGATGTTTCTGTGTGTATATACGTGACTGACTGACTGGATGTGTTTGTGTGTGTGTGTGTATATGTGACTGACTGGATGTGTGTGTCTGTCTGCGACTACGTGTGATTGTGACCCCACAGACACATTTAAAACATATTTATATCTTATTTTATTCTCTACATTCATAGTAAAAGCAATGTGTAGGCTGCCACTCCCTTTAAGAGAAAATCGATCCTTAAATGCATCAGTGCGGTCTCCTATTTATGACCATACCATGTGGTTTGATATTGTAATGACATATTTCCAAAATAGTTAATTTGCATATCAAGCCACATAGTGATGTTTTTTTTTTTTCAATTTTTGTTTTAAATTCTCTGCATATGCAGTACAAATGTTGAGGAGCCCCTTTAATGGCGGAAAGCATTGTACAGTGACTGCACCATCTGAAGATGTGCAATACATTTTCCAAACTGTTTCACAAGATTCATTATTTTGCGTAGCAGCTCGCCTACAATATTACACACAGTTTAGCGAGTCATTTCTTTCTAACTGACACAAAAAGAAGGTATAGTGTTAACATTTCAGGTCAAGCTCACTTAAAACTGTGTTACTTGTGGAAGGAAATATCTTTGCCTCCCCAGTCCAAGAGGGAAGATGGTGATTATAGATTGAAGGTAGTGGTATCAAACAGGATTTTGTTTTGCTTACAAGTGAAGTTGACCGTAGTACATGTAACCGCCTCGTATACCTAGGTTGATAAACTAGTGCGACAGTGTCGTGATGCTTTTCTCTACCAGATGTTTGTCTAGTGATGAACAGATTGGGTATCTTATAACAAAGATTAAGTATATGCAATTATTAATACTGAACGCTTGAAGGTGCCAAAATGCTTGGGAACACTTGCTCCATTAGGGCTGGAAATTAAATTGTCTTGTGTAAAAGTATTTCGGTTTTGAATTAGTGTAGTTTTTGCAGTCAGAACACGTTTATTTTCTCTGGCAGAACCTCACAAAATTGAAATTCCTATAATCAGTTTTCTGTTTTTTTTACCAAGTACAATTCAATGATGTCAAGTTCTACTACTATTCCTATAGTGTTAGAAAATGGAGATTTGTATGCTCAAGTAAGTACTTTCCTGTTAATAACCTCTTTTTAGTGGGTGTTTCTAGTAAGAAAATACTGTCAGTCTCTGATTTCTATATGTAAGTATTCTGTCACTGTATCAAATAGAAAGTGAACTGGTTGTGAAATTTTACTTTGAAGTCAAGGCTGACAAAATACAGTAATATTGCAGAAGGAACATCTACAAAGCCCATTTACTTTGACCTTTAACAATGCAGTGGAGTATTTTAAGTTTAAACTTTATCATTTTAGACTTCAAATGTAGAGTTTAATACAGAATGTGGGTGTTAAAGGTTTTTGTTAGGCCTCCTATCCTCTTTAAAAAAAAAAAAAAAAAAAGGGATGTTATGAAATGTCCAGACTCACAAATCTTCTGTACAATATGTTGGCCCTCCACATTAGAAAGTCATAGCTTCAAAAGTGATCAGTGATTACTTGAATCACTCTGCTGCTGTTTCTATACTGCCTCTAGAGGCAGTCAGCAACATTGAATCCTTGATTTATCCTTCCTGGTAAAATATTTTATAAAAAATAATTTACACTAATCTGGATTCAAAATAAAGTCCTCTATTTGTACTTAATATTTTATTCTTACAATGCCAACCTTGAAAACCTATCCCCACACCTAGCCCCCTCTGTCTGTATTCTTGTAACTGGGACAATAAAGTATATTGAATATACATGCCAACACTTTGACTTTATCACATGCATTCCACTAGGGGTAACTTGGGAAGCACTAAGATACTTAGGGGTTCCCAGATTAGTCTTTTCTTTTAATAAATTCACTTTTTTAACAACTATAATTTTTACATGCTACCCAGCAGTATGTATAATTCATATACTGGCATTGTCAAATCAGTCATGACCCTTTGGAATCTCCTGCCTAATTAATGGGGTTCTGCTAATCAATTGAATTCTCCAAATTGCAGGACAGCATGTAAAAGTTGTGTCTGGTAATAAAATAAAAAAAATATTATGGTTATTCCATACATCCTCTACCCTCTCAGTAAAGTAATACTTCCTGATATTACTTGTAAATCGTTGCCCCTCTAATTTTAGACTATGTCCTCTAGTTGTGGTAGTTTTTCTTCTTTTAAATATACTCTCTTCCTTTACTGTGTTGATTCCCTTTATGTATTTAAATGTTTCTATCATATCCCCCCTGTTACATCTTTCCTCCAAGCTATATATGTTGTTGTTATATATTGTTATTTGTGTGTGTGTGTGTGTGTGTGTGTGTGTGTGTGTGTGTGTGTGTATACATACATATAATATCATAATTAATTTGGTGTAAGTACTGCAGTATTATAACTCTCCCAGATTTTGACATAACTAGGAAAGAATGGTACTCTGTTATTATGTACTGATGGGTAAATGTATTGTACTGTAAAGAGAATGATTTGTTAGACTGTTCCCAATCTTTTGTTTTAGTATTTGTAATAGCAAAGCAATAAATGGACCAGCAAGTATTAGGCAGCTTATAAACTGCTAAAGGCGAATACAAAATAAACCACTGTAATTAATCGGCAACAAAAATACAAACAAACAAGTAATAGTGACAAGATGTACTGCTAAGCCAACAGTAGCCTCAACAACGATGAAATATTACAATTGTAACAAAGCAGTACAGTACAACAAATGTAACCTTGTGACAGAAGTCCTTACTGTCTCTTCAGTCCAACTGTGAATGTAATACTTACAAAATCATGCTGATCACATGAATAAAACAGAACATCAAAATACTGAGACCACTGTATACCAGAGGCCCCAATAATATTCACTCCCAGTCCAGGTTTACAGCATCAAGTATTCACAAGTCCCATTCAGAGAGCATGTGGGGCAGCAATTTGTCAGAAAAGGTACCATATCCAATGTTCGAGCGGATCCTAGTATCTCATCTTGATGGTCATTCATACGATGCCGGAATGAAAATAATAAAACACAAAAACATACAGTAGCAATAAAAGTCTCCTACTGTGACATTCATCCGTGGCAGGGATAATACACTAAGAACTGTTATACTTGTAACGCGATATAGAAATATAGTCAGGTTTATTGTTTCCTTTTTTTGGTGACTGAAGATAAAAAAGGTTTGTTCATTTTGTAAACCAACATATAATGGGATTTTTGGGCAATGGTAACATACTCTGAACCTACTTGAAAATGACAGACTATCTCAATGTCCCCTTCATGGATAAATACCATATTATATTATTCTTCCTTCATATAATCTAATTTATTTGAGTTTTTTTTTTTAATGTATTATCCAACAAAGGCTGTATACTAAACTCGGATTTTAAAGATCGGAAACGTATCACTCATTTGTACATCTCACTATTAAATTGCTCTTGCTGGATGTGCAATATAATTCAACTAAATACTTTATTTTATTTTTTTAAACAACACAGCTGCTGGCAATCGATAACCATCATTTCAATGTTTTTGCATTATCTTTCTACTAGTCTTGTTTTCAAAGATCAACCCGATCGTGAAGTCTATTACAAATTCATTACAATTCTTTACTCCTATAACAGACTGTGGATACAAATAGAAGCCTATCATTTTGCATTATTAATGCCTTTTTACAGTAACTGGGATAGCTGCTAAGGCCTTCATAATGTACAACATGCAATCACTCAAACGTATGGGCTTCATTGCTACTGCATATACATTCAGAGTCTGCTATGAACTCTTCAGCAATAAAAAAAAAACAAAAAAAAATCTTCTGGACAGAAAGCAATGTTGGAAATTGGTGTGATCTCCTCCATGCAAGATAAACCCTCAATAAATTCTTTATGATACATTTCCACGTGAGCAGAAAATCCAACCGACTTACTTTATCAATACCTGTCAGCTACTGTAGATTACTTAATGTCATTCCCTGCTGTTACCCATCGAACGAATGGCTCCCTTGAGAGTAGGACCCATTAATTATCTTGCAGTTAAACAAAGATAGCTCTGTGAGGTTATTGGCTGTGCCCTTTGCTAATTATTAACTATTTAGTACTACTACTACTACTGATGTAAGTAATATCAGGAAATAGGGTAGTTGATGTATGGAATAGCCTTCCAGCAGAAGTGGTAGAGGTAAACACAGTGAAGGATTTTAAGCATGCTTGGGATAGGCACAAGCCTATTTTAGATATAAGATAGGGAATTGGGAAATAATAAAAGTATTTAGAAAATGAGGCAGACTAAATGGACCGAACGGTTCTTATCTGCCGACACATTCTAGGTTTCTGTATTTGGTTGTAATTATATTCATGATTGATCGCAGTTGCTGGATTGTAGATTTCTCAGTACTGTCCAATAGGCAGACATGATGCATATCTGGGTGTTTATGTAAATGCCTGTTCCTGTTTGTGTGCTTACCTGAGATCACATGTCTAGAGGTGACCTCATTACGCATGCAATGACACCAGACGCAAGCTCACCAACCATATTTATCCAGCATATATTTTTGGCTGGTCCCAGTTAAAAAACAATCAATTGTGCAAATTGATGGTATGAGCGAGGCTTACCCATCATACCTAATGTAAGCAGCACCTGTGATGGGAAACAAAGGTCAGGGAAGAAACTCTATTACACAAACTTATATCTAATCATCCCAGCGGGCATTTTCAACAATTGGGATTATTTCTTAACATTCCTGCGTAGAATAGTGTTGGCATTCTAAAAGACTGTTTGTTTGTTATGTATAACCGCTATTGTGTTTTTTCTTTTTGTCATCCCACTCTTTGTGTTTGTTCAAATAGATCCTCTGCCAAATCTAGCTGAAGCCATCTGAATGTTTATACACGGTTTTGCCCTGAAGCTATCCTGAAGTTTTTGCTTCACAGTCAATAGAGGCTTGGAAAATACCTGGTCACACCAATAAATGCATTCAGCTACAAAAGAAAAAGAATATATATATAAAAAAAGTAACTTATTCCATTGGGTGTATGGAAAAGTTATATTATTTAACAGGTGGACATAAGACCAAAGCCCATCAAAGACACTTTGAGACAGAATTAATGTTTTGGTTTTTTTTATGTCCGTCTTGGCCTCCCAAGGCTAAAATACATTTTTGAACCAGTTGTCTTTGATGGGCTTTGGTCTTATGTCCACCTGTTAAATAATATAACTTTTCCATACACCCAATGGAATAAGTTACTTTTTTTATATATATATTCTTTTCTTTTGTAGCTGAATGCATTTATTGGTGTGACCAGGTATTTTCCAAGCCTCTATTGACTGTGAAGCATATTACATTTTATATTTCTAGGTTGGCTCATGTTAGCAGCTGCTTGTAAGTCAATTGTTTCTTGGCTGGAGAACCGATAGTTGAATCGTATGTCTAGTGGGTCTTAAATCCGTGATGCCACAATGTCTCCTTCACTGCTTTTAAGTGAAATCAAGGAGACATCCTATTGATTTGCTTTCTGCGTTTCAGATAAACGGCATCTCTATTAGTTTTAAAGTACATGCGTGTCTGCAGTATACCTGACTCTAACTAGAAAAAGTGTTTTGTTTACTAAGAATCTGGTTAAAACAGAAACGCGCTCTATTCGTGGCAGTATTAGATTTTTTCGGAACTGGCTCGATTTACCATTAAGGAAATGCTTTTGATGCCACTGCTCTTGATTGGCTGTCCAGTATAAGCTCTGGATTGGCTGTACTTATTGTCCAGTATAAGCTCTGGATTGGCTGTACTTATTTTCCAGTATTAGCTCTGGATTGGGGTACTGTTTTAGAGTAACATTTTCTAAGCGCCCATGAAGGAGAATGCATATGGAGATCAATATGTTATGGCACTTAGCAGCTAGCAGTAAAACTTAATGATCTGCATGGCTCTCCAAATTTGTCCCCAAAAGAAATATACATTAGTATTGCACTTGTATTTAGTGTGGACCAGCTATTTGCAAAATACATATTTTTTTTTTTTGCCTATAGTGATTTGTAAACTAGTGCGTCTTGAGTCTGGCTGGTTTCTGTGAAATCTAAAAATCACTAAACCACAACTGCTGGTGAAAAAAATATATTTAAATGAAATATTGCATCAAGTATAAAGGTTTTAAATAGAATTGATTTAATGAAAGAATGCAAATAAAGTACCTTATTGCGCTCTCTTTGCTCTATATAGCTCTGTCATATGGTGGGGATGTTGTTGTTCGGATTCATGGGTCAGTGGTTGTTTCTTTCACCCAAAGATAAAGGAAGATCTAACCCAAGATTCTAAACATGTCCGCCCCCTAATAGAGCTATACTAAACAAAGAGGGTTCAATAAGGTACTTTATATGTATTCTTTCTTTCAAGCATTTCTAATTTTAAAAAAAAGTTTACACCAGGTGCAATCTTTCATTTAAATATTAGGTCATTTCTTTTTGTCTACCCTTGTCATTGAAGACTGAGGCTCCATCTGAATCCTGCAGTTGACTTTTTACAGCATATCAAGCTGTGATATCCCCTCCAGATTTCAAGTTACAAAAATAAAGTCAGGAATTCATTCTGTCCTCCTGTGACAAACCTCTAGGAGTCCTGAGGTGACATATTTTAGTATACGGTGCACTGAAATTAATGATGGTTTAGCAGATATCACATTACCAGAGGAGTATAAAATGTGAATTAAACAGTAGCAGATTTTCAGCATCGCTAAGCCAACCCTCGAAGACAGCTGCTGCATTAGATTTTGGTTAATGATCTCTTCGCCCAGCTGGAATTCAATCCTGACCGCTCTTCCTTTCGCACACCAGTAACACACAGCACCAGGTGTGTCCTTTGGTCTGTGAAGCTTATTTACTGTTTTGTAGAACAAATATTACTTTTAGCATTTTTTTTTTTTTATTTTGCTTAAATTCACAAAGCTATTGTTTCACATTTTCTAATTAGACCAGAGTCAGGACAGCTTTCTTGTTAAATGACAACTATACACAGAAACCTGGTATGTTTAATTGAAAGGTTCCATCAAGTGTAGATGTTTTAAATAGAAATGCTATAAGGTGAAAATACAAACAAAGATTCTTGTTGAGACCTTTTTGTTATTTATAGCTCCATCAGGGGGCAGACATGTTGTTTAGATTCTTGGGTTAGAGCTTCATTTAGTGATGTCACTAGATCAGTGGAAGTTTCGGGCAGCATTGGAGGATTTCGTTGCGCTAGTCTGCTGCCCCCACCAAATACCAGGCACGGCTGAGAGGCGAATTGGCAGATTTACATGTGAATTAATATTTACTAGTAAAACTTTTTTCCTATAGGGTCATCTTATATTTAGGCTTTTTCTGTTTATTCCCAAATTAATATTAAAGTTTGGGGGTCTGTCTTATAATCAGGGTCTTCTTGTATTCAAGTACATACCGTAATTATTAAAATGAAGACCCTAGATGTGCATGGTTGCATGGTAAGAAGCTCAGGGGCAGGGCTCTGTTCTGGCTCTACCCAAACTGCAGGCAGATCTAATGCCCCTGCTTCAGGAAATTCGCTCTGAATTGATTGGGTGCTAAGTAGTCAGAGAACATCATTGGCAGGGTCCGGGCATAACGCTCCATCCCTCACTGTGTGAGAAGGTAAGGGCATAAGATATTCAAGTGAAATGTTCAATTTGTAAATTCACTGGGTGTTTCTGGTGTTTAGTGTGAGACAGGTCTGCTGTAGTCCTGTACCATGGGGAGAAAATTAAATTACCCATATGTTATGTGAATTGGTTCAGATCTGTGTGTAGTTTGCTTCTGAAATGTATTTATTGTTGGCAGGTCACTTAAGTGAATGTGGAGAGTGCTTGATTGGTCTGTATAATGAATATGTAGTATGACAGTGAGGTTTGTGCATTGCATGTAAGGTTTCTGTAACATGCCTTCCAAGTGTCCTCTTATGCACTTTGTATACCAAGCATTAATGCCCCAAAAGGCCTAGAGCATGATGAATGCAATAGCAGTTAAATAAAAAAATAAGTTAAATCTATCGTTATTTTATATTATATTATAATATATATATATTATATGTTATATTTAGTTAGAGATAGACAGGAGCAAACCAAATTATCAATAATGATCTATAACTTTATTGTAGCAAAATTGCAAATAAATACATCAATAAATAGACAAATGTTTTCGATATGTCATTTGTGTGTCCTGTTTGACATCCCCTGTAGCTTGATGTGCAAATTTAACTCCTTTCAATGGGAACAAGAGACATCACAAACCTATGTAAAACATATTTTTCCCTTTATGCATTTACTTGCAATTCTTCTGATACAATATATTGATAATTCATCATCATTTTCATAGTTGCTACATACAGAGCATGCATAGTACAGCTGTTTGTAGAATGCCTATACACCCAGACATAGTCCCAATAACTAATCATGGTAGGGCCTATTCGATCTCCACCATGATTAAATAAACGGATTTAGTGTGTGTGTTTGTGTGTGTGTGTATACGCTTCCTACATACTGCCAGGCACACGTGTCGTTGAAAACATGGCTGATGTTGGCAACTATACTTTTTATTCCCTACATTCATAGTATATGATTATTTAGGTGATGGAGGTTCTTTTAAGTATTAAGTACCTGGTCAGTGTATGCTTTATGGTGTTAGTTAAAAAGCTCTCACTGCCTCCACATGTCCCCTCACTGCACCTTGTTTCTGTTGCCATGTCCTCTCCCCTGCCCTGGCCTGGCCATACTCTCTCTCACTGCCCCTGTCACAGCCCTGGCTGGCTGACCTAAATCATAGATACTTCAGTATAGCCGGTGTACCAAAGGTTAGCTGTCCATAAAAGTGACCACATTTTATATCTGCCATTCATGAACACTGTATATAGCAGATGAGGTTACACATAGATGTATATTATACATACATATTCACATAAAATACATATTTATATTATATATATATTTAGAAAGCTTTGGTTACTATGTAGACTTCAAATTAAATATAATTATATTATAAAATAGTCACACACACATGCATATATCATTTTTTTTTTTCAGAGCTTCCAAATTATTTAGCATTTATTTGTATTTTTTGTGTATGTGACTGTGTGTATATATGTGATTCTGTGTGTGTGTGTGTCAAAGTAAGTAAAAGTACTTGAAATTCAAAGTAAAGCACACATTGTTAAACACATAGTAACATACACACCTACATACAGCCCCAAGCACACGGTTACACACACACATACACACAATCCCTCACATGCTGTCCCTTACACACAGTCATACACAACCATACACACACAGTATTTTATTTAATTTTTTTACCTAGTATTGGCTGTATGTGTGAATGTTTTACTTAGCTCCACAGCAATAAAACCCACACACCACACATTATGGTGATTTTATATTACTATTTGAGTTCTGTGATGCACGAACACACCACAAATTACTTTAAATTTATTAGTGATATCTGCTTTTAACTAGAATTCCCATGAGGCTCATCCACACAAACTGCTGACAGAGGATCATCGAAAAATAAATGAATAAACTGGGAACCAGCCTTCTCATGAGGCCAGGCAAAAGGCCCCAATAATGTGTGTGTGTGTGTGTGTGTGTTATGTGATAAATAATGTTGGTGCCTAACCCTGGGTCTGTAAGTGGACTGCCTTGAAAACCAAAACCGTTTAAATAGTATGTGGGGGAAAAACACAACAAAAGTATACAGGTTTTTTGATCCAAATACCAACCAAGAGCAAGCCGTCCCCACAAATATATTTAGTTTTCCTTCATTTTGTGGAAAACAGTTGGGTTCCATTTTTGGTGTGTTGTCTTTAAGGTTTTATTCATTGGCCCAACCAACTCGACCTCAACGAATAAGTCCTTCAAAATGAATCCCAATTGTTCCAGCACACACGTCCGATTGGCTAGAGAACCCTGCCAAGTCCAATGACTCGCGTAGCAAGATATTCGGGTGTCTGCTTAGGTGGACCCAACTTTGCTTTTAGTGAATGTGCTGGAGAATCACAGTAGACTCGAGCTGAAGTAATTGCTCTGTTCATTTCCATATGACTAGATGGACTGAATGAATGGTTCTTATCTGCCGACACTTTCTATGTCTCTTTGAATCTGTTACTTTGTCTCCCGTGTCCCCTGAAGTGCCATTGGTGAATATTTTTATTGTTAAATAAGCAGATATTCAGGACACGGCTCGATGGAAATAATGTTTTATGTCCTGCTTTATGGCTTCACCTTTCAGCACCAGGAGACTGCTAATTAGCAGGAGAGGGACCTGGGAGAGCAGCTATTTTTATTCTCACTGTGACGTTTCTATTGATTAATGAATGATCGCATTAAAGAAAAGGCATTAGGGTGCTGAGAGCAAGCTGTGTATACGTTTGAATCCGGGTTGCAATTCTTGTTTAATGGGTGTTTAGCATCAGCAATAAAGGCATCTGTTCGACATGTAATCTACGCCTTTGTTTTGCAAATGGAAACGGTCTTTTGAGACATTTTGAGGCACTGGATCTGTATATTACCAAATCATTATATTAAAATAAATCATCCAATGCAACAAAAACACGTAAGTAGGAAATGAACTGAGAAATTATACATTATAATAAGAAGAGGCAATTATATACTTGACAATCGAATGACGTGGGGCTTGACAAATATTTGTAAACTTTAGCAGCCAAACAGACCAATTCAGGAGCCAGTCTAGTTATTAGTAGTAAAGGAAATGGTGCTTTCATAGAGTTCAATGTAAAATAATCAAACTTGGCGCCAGCAGCAGGGATTTTATGTCATGCCTCCCCAGAACTGTAACAATGTGTAAAAAAAAAAATAGAAAACCACTCACTAAGTGAAATGTTACTATCCATACTAGAAGCTAACGGAGAGATCCAAGTCAAACTGGGCACAGGTCAGGGCAGGCAGCAGATAATACATATCAAGGACAGTCTCAAGATTAAGGTTGGTAAAGAGAGTTCAAATAGTGCATAGGGAGAGTGTGTGTGTGTGTGTGTGTGTATATATATGTATATATATTAACAAATCAGCAAAAATCACTGGAGTAATTGGTCGAGGAAAGCTTTGCAAAGACTAGTACTCGCTGAGTGACATTTATATGTGATTTCAGCATTGCTTTCATGGCTGCGCATGACAAGAAGGTAGCTGAGCATGATGAGTAGGAAGGGTCAGAAGTTTTATCTTGTTGAGTTATGTCTTGTGACTTTTTAACCCTTATCTGACCAACAGAATAATCCGTTGCAATATAACCTTCTAGGACAGTGCATACACACCACACACACACACACTTGCGCTCATACTCGCGCACCCACTTGCCCTCATACTCGCGTGCTCACTTGCCCTCATACTCGCACGCCCACTTGCAAACCAATTTCTAAGAGAGCATCAAGCTGTACACCATAAACTGCAAACTGTTCTCCTGTGGGTTACAAATGATTGTGTTCACCTTCAGAAAGGGAGGTTTAAAAAGTTCAGTATGCTTTTTAACAAATTCCTGCATCTTATTTTATTATTTTACCCTCCAACGTAAGGGTGTGTTGGCGCATTGCTTAATATAGGAGAATTCTATTCAGACATAATCACAAGTCTTCATTAACTAAAGTGATGATTTTATATTCACCATCTCCTAATTGGAGTAGACAGGATAACGAGGAAAATTGTTCTACAAGAACATACTGTAACCTTCTTAAGACAAGGGTTTATAGTATATGGTCCATCAGGATGATCACTAGTCTTGGTTAGCTAAACGTACAGGGCAGATTCAGCAGTAATAATGTGTTTGTTCGGCTTTCTGTTATAGCCTATCCTCTTGTACTTTATTGTATTTATTGCCCTGAGAATAGTTTACACAGACCTTGGAGGGTCATTGGAGTTTCCCATTTTTGTAAGGGGTATATTATTAATTGTACTAAGAATAAAAAGGATTTTTTTCATTAGCTAGACCTGCAGTAAGAATCACATTTACAGAAAGTTGAAGCCTTGTTAGCAAAAATCTACTATAATACTACTAATAAAAGCATCCAAATACCAGACTCATGCACTCTGGTTTGGATCACATCTCAGACCAAGAACTGGCAGGTCACTCCCTGGGATATAGACCCAGAATATGTAGTATATATTTAATATAATAAAATATGCAACGCACAATGGGTGGAGCTTAATGTCGTATCACACAGGACAATCTTGCTTTTTTATGTTTTTTTTAAGGAGGTGCTGCCTGCCACCTATGAACACAACTTTGCACTTCGTACACATCTAGATCTATCTATATATTGTGTTTTTTATATATATATATATATATATATATATATATATATATATATATATATAGTGTGTAATATTGAATATTTACACCTCATAGGTTCCTCAATATTAATAAACGAACAAGCAGGAACGTTTAAATGCATGCGTATATATGGCACATTTGTAACATTTCCTGTTTATCTCTGATGGAAGTGTGTGTCTATACTTTTACATTAATATTGCAAATCGCCTGTCACTGCTTGCAGGGCACATCCAGCTGCTCAGAATGGCTTCTATGACTTGTGCCAACTTTCTGCATACATCCTTGATTAGTCGCTTGTCTTTTACAGCCATACACAGTCACAACATAAAGCCGCCTAACTAGAGCGTTTAGGAAGCAAGCAATTAAAAACCTTATTACTGTTTTTTAATGCAGAATGCAAGCGTTTATTATTCACGTTTTGGTAAAGCCAGCCATCTGTACTTTAAAAAAATCCAGTTATAGTGACCAAGCCCTATAAACATTTCCAAAGGTAAAGATGTCTTTGTGGAGAACTTTTACTGCTCAATAGAAACGGGTACATCCTTAGCCTTACAGTCATTAGTGGCAGATTTTATTTAAGCAAGAATTTAGGCATAATTTGCCAATTCCTTCATGCATTTGTATGCAAAAAAACAACAACTTGTACAGTGCACAGGTTAAACAGATGAACCAAGGTTAGTTTGCTGCCTAGAGTGTTCCTTTAAGTGTCATAGTCTGGTGTCTGTGATTAATGCATATTAGCAAATGACAACTGTATACTTCAAACGATTAACAAAAATGGCTATGTCATTTAAATGTATACAGTCAACAGTTATAAAGATCAGTTCATACTAAAAATAATAATTATAAAATATATATATCTTTATATAAAGTGCTTTTATAGGAGGACATCTTTTCATATGAGCTTGTTTATCTATAAAAGCGACAGAGAAAGGGGCAAAGCGGAGTGGAAAATTCCTAAAATCACATGATACATTAGACTTTAATGATGGCTGACCTTTTACTTACGTGAATTATTAAATATCTGGAGGAAATAAATGTTGTGGATAACCTGAATATTAAACCTTTGTTGTGATGGAGGGCTTTCGCTAGTTCAAACAGTCGTGTGCATCTATTGTTTTTATAGTTGGATTGATTTTAATAAAATACCAAAATGTCTCTTTCAGAAAGGGCAATCGCACGGCATGAAGTACGGGAGATAGAACAGCGCCATTCCGTGGATGGTTCCCGGCAGGAAGTAACCCTGGATGATGATGAAGACATTTTGATTATTTATAACCGTGTTCCTAAGACCGCCAGCACGTCATTTACAAACATTGCCTATGATCTCTGCGCAAAAAACAAGTATCATGTGCTGCACATTAACACAACCAAAAATAACCCAGTAATGTCTCTCCAAGATCAGGTAAGAGATCTCTGTGTTCTTTCGCTTTCGTAGCGTAGTGCCATACAAGTTCACAGAAGTTTCTTCACGGCACAGTGAAGCCATTTTATTACTGTTTTACTTGGTGCAGATCATTTTTTATTCTGTTCAGCATCAACATGTTTGACATTCATGTACTTCCTGTCATATTGCATCATTTCCTCCTTCTGCACGGTGGAATGCTGTGAGCGGTCAGGCTAGCTAAGTTCATCTAGCTAACATCTGATTGGCTACTAGCAGTAGAATCTTTTAAAAACATATTTACATGTATTTATTTTAACTGTAACTGTGTTTGAGTCGGGTTTAATGGAATTACCAAATGGCTACCGCCTGGCTGAATACAGCAATTTTTTCACTTACCAAGTAAAATTTACATTGGCTTAGAGAACAGTAATAATAATATGGTTGTAATATTGTTTTAAATTTAGTCATTTAAAAAAATGTTCATGTTACAGATCTGCTTTCAAAAAAATTAAATAAAATGTCCATTTAATGTGGAAGGTTAGAGGTTTTTTGTGCGGATTTTGAGGTAGTGGAATACAGATATATTTTTCAGATAAATACTGCCCATAAATTTAATCCTCCTCCCGTCTAGGATGCTATAACATGTATATGTTTCATTTAAATTTACAGTTCATATGCCTAACCTTACATGTTGAGCATGATGACGGCTGTTTCATGCGTTTGACCTTCACAGTAATGTCTACAGGGAAGGATTTCAATGAAAGATGTATTACAAGAAGAATAATTATGCATTCATGTAAAATGTAATTTTATCTAGGATTACTGTAGGCCTGACATTTTTAATGGCTGCATGAATCTAGATAACATTTTAATTTGTGCCCATTGATGGGAGAGGGGTTACTCTATGTTATTGAGACAACATTCCATGCATATACAAATAGAATAGAATACCAAAAAATTAGCAAAACTATAGTACACTCCTTTAAGAGAGGCATGCCTAAAATAGAAACTGTTTTTGTGTGTGATCCTAATGGTTGTACACTACTCTGTACTCTGGCTTGGTCACAGAGCTCATTTCATGGGCATGTCTTTGAAAAAGAGGTAGTAAGTAAGTAAGCCTCTTGTGTCAACTGTAACAACTGGACAACTGTAAGCAAGCATTAACTTGCATGTAAGTGGAAGATTACTTCAATTGTGGACATTTTTAAATGGAAAAAATATAAGTAAATTACCTTATTAATCCCTCTTGGCATTTGCATAGCTCTATCAGGGGGCAGACATGCTGTTCTTCGGTGAGATCTTTTTATTAATCTTGGGTTGGAAGATCTGACAGATTGACCAAATATTCTAAACAGCCGTCTGAGACAGCAATACAGAGCAAAGAGAGTTCAATAAAGTCTTTTAAATAGACATATTTTTATGAAAGTTATACATAAAATCTACACTTTTATGCAATCAATTCTTATAATTTTTGGATTACAGTTGTTTTTTTAAGTTTGTGAAAGCTTAATTAATGATGTTGGTGTTGGCTCAGCACATTCACAAATCTTCCAGTAATCTATAAATATCCGACCTGTTGGTATGCCAAAATATGCAGTGTTATTTTAAAATAAATAGGACTGTCACTGTTTTTGTGATAAACACGATTGTAATACATCATGGTGTCACATGCTTTAGGGTTAGTTGCAAGTGTGAAGCATGCTGGGCAACTGTCTCATGCTTGGCTGGTGCCATTTATCACCTGGATTTCTCAATGGTTGGTGTGTGGAGGAGCTATCTCTCCACCTCTTCAGGTTTTACCTCGGCTTTTGTGTCTGGAGCTAAGGTGATGTCTCTCTCTATTATTTTACTTCCCTTTAGTGTTAGCGCTCAGCTTTTCCTTCCTTGTAGAGATTCATTCTCTTGTTCTCCTACTACTCTCTGCTTCAGTTCCCTCTGTCTGATTTCTCTCCATTCCCTCAATTCCCGAAGGACTCCCTTGAGATCCTCCAAACCTTTCCCTGACTCCCTTCTCTCCCCGCACAGCTCTACCTTCTGACCTACCAATATATCCCTCTTGCTATTGTCTTTTCCTCCTTTTTTTTTTTTTTTTTTTACCCAATTCTTTCTTTCCCTTCTCTCGATTCCCTCTTTCCTTCCCTTCACTCAAAATCCTGTCCCCCTTTCCTTCCCTTCTCTCGATTCCCTCTCCCCCTTTCCTCCCCTTCTCTCGATTCCCTTCCCCCCCTTTTAAAGCCATGGTTTCGCCCCCACCTCAGGCTGTCCCCTCTATTGCCACATTCAGTCTTCCCATCACTCCTACAACACTCTTTCTCCCTTCTGAATCTGTACATCATGGAAAAAAATATGTACATGGTTTAGCATCTCTTTTGTAGATATAATACCTCTCGTATAAAACCTGCATTTATTGAAAAGAAATTCTCTTTGCTGCGCTGGTAAAAAAAACATTTAGTTTTCGTATATTCAGAGTTCAGTTTCTGCTAAACCAATAAAAAAAAATTGTTATTAAGCCCTAAATTGTATGTTTGAAAACAAATCTGCTTCGTACAACAGTTTGAGACGTAATGATATATTAGACAATTCTGTTTGTACCTTTCACAAGCTACATTCACCGATCTTGATTCTCAGTCTGGTGCTTGCTCTGTAGCTATTTATTCTGCTTTCGAATTTCCTAGCAATGCAAAATGTGTAATTTGATTTAACTTATTGTACTGCGAGGCCCAGCTGGGTTTATTATTGCAGTCTAACTTTTTAAGGTGTTCTTTGTGTGCTTTGTACATAATCATTTTTTTGTGAGACAGATATTAAGACAGATCTATAATATTAAATAATCTCAGCGGCCATTCTATGTAGATCTAGATATATATAGGCCAAGTCAAAACTGACCGAGTCCCCCGAAGCCCAGGCAAATAAGGACATGCTAAATAGGGCATCAATACCATTTATTTATTTATTTATTATTTGACACAAGCTAATGTTGTATTGAGGACAAATATCTTTTTTTTTAAACGTACAGAAGCCCCAGACTGCTAAAAAAAAAAAAAAAAAAAAGGTGTTAAATCATATGTAAGATAAATAGACCATTGGAATACAGAATAAGGTTTGAAACGGAAACTTCCTCCTCTTTTGTATTTGTGCCCAGAACATACTTGAAAACACTGTATAACTACAATTAAAAAAAAATATATTTTTTTTTAAATAAACCCACATCTTACCATATTTCCTATTCATTCCTTTATTTGTACATTGTGATTTACCATACATTTAAATTTGTATAGTCCCAATTTGATCAAAAATGTAAGCAAAATAATTGAATGATCCAATAACTTGTAAGTCCAAATACAAGAGTTTTTATGGAACATGAAAGCTTAATCTTCACGTTAGTATAATGTGGATGTGCACATATAAAAGCCAGGAGTACATTTTGGAGATGTTAATTAAGATCTCAAGTCCTTGATATCAAGAGGAAAATACAAGTTTCAGAATTAGAACGTTCGAAGCTCAGTTGTAAATTCTTCTTATGAGAACAGATAGATAGATAGATTTTTGTGAGTTCTCCCACTATTTTTACAAATGACAGAAGAGTTCGGTGGCTGAATAGTGAAGACAAGGTGTTAGAGAAAAGCCTCGATTTGCTGTCTGAGCAGGAAAAACTGTTTAAGTTGATGGCTGGAGGCGCTAGGTGAAAACCGCCATCTGATTCACAGATCTGACATCCAGCGCTCTGTCACCCAGACTTGCTTTAAGGTGTGCATCATATGGGTTTACTGCCTCATTCTTTGTATTTCACCATGTCTTAGCAATAGTTATTTCCATTGAATTGTTTGTGCTTTGAGGATAGAGAATGAAAAGTGATCTATATATTATACTAACAGAACTGCAAGCCAATGCATAGGTTAAGAGAATTAGGGATATCTCGCTGATAACCACAATGGACTATTCAAACTTTACTGCCAATTAAAGTACTCATACTTTCTTAATATGCATGTATGTTAAAACGTTCGCTAATTGACTGTAGATTTAGTTTTGCAAGACTTTGCAGCTGTACAAAAATGCCTCCACTGATTGTTTAATAGAAACATCAGTTTTACTATCATGAGAAGCAAATAAAAGTCTTTGGTCAGATTCCATGAATGTGCATCAGCATGGTGTCTACATATCCAGCGTCAATATTCCTCTGGAGCACCGCCTACTAATATTAATCAGAACAGTGTATTTCCTGCCCTTTCAGGATAATGCGCCCTACCTAAATTAAAAATGGTGGTTCAGGAATGGTTTGAGGAACACAACAATGAGTTCAAGGTGTTGCCTTGGCCTCCAAATTCCCCAGATCTCAATCCAATCGAGCATCTGTGGGATGTGCTGGACAAACAAGTCCGATCCATGGAGGCCCCACCTCTCAACTTACAGGACTTAAAGGATCTGCTGCTAACATCTTGGTGCCAGATACCACAACACACCTTCAGAGGTCTAGTGGAGTCCATGGCTCAACTGGTCAGGGCTGTTTTGGCAGCAAAAGGGGACCTACACAATATTAGGCAGGGGGTCATAATGTGATGGCTGATCGGTGTCAACAATATTAAGGGGATAGGTCCCTTTAAAACGTGAATCTTTCACAGTCTTTGATTATAACAGGGATTACTAATTCCTTGCTTCTGTCACATCTTAATAGACAAATGGTTCACTCTTGCCAAAATAAAAACAATAAGCCAGTTCTAATAAGATTTATTTTGTAATTTAAATGAGCTGTCTTCCTTAAGGCAGTACATTGCTGGACATTTATCATGTACAAAAACAAGAATCCACAGCCATTCTGAATATGAATCTGGTAAAGTTACAATAAGAACTCAAAACAGTGCTGGTCTCCGTCCTGTGGGACAGAGGTTTCCACTTCACGTTCCATGGACTTTACTTGGACATAATGTATCATTTTTAAGAAACTGATGTAAGACAGCAGACATGACAGCTAAGCCCCTCTATAAAGTGGGGGTAGGAATCCAGGCACTCCCATCTAACAGGCATCTAAGAGGGTTTATCTGTATGTATACTGTTACAACTTACAAGATTACTAAAGTACAGAAAGTCTTCACTGGTGCAAAATGTATACATAATAATGACACATTTCCTACTGAAAATGCTTGATTTGCATATTAAACCATAAGGTGATGTCATCAACAAGAGACACAACGGACACTTTTAGAACACGTTACTTCATGCTTTTTCTTGCAATTCTGTTAACACAATGCACACAATTTTTTATACTATATACATTTGCAGTATAAACAATGTTTAGGTGACATATAGTGCACTTGCAATTCTATTCACTGTCCAGATCTTTTGAGCATGATTACCGTATGGTAGTCCTAGCTTTAGGTTTAAATACCTAAATATAGGCACTATTTAGTTGTTGGAATGCAAGGAAATGTATTTCTTGCGACTTTTATAACTAAATGGACTCCCTGCCCGACATATAGACTCTTGCTTTTGTTTTTGTTTTTTCTCAATAGAGTAAACTAGTAAAAAAAAAATCTAAACTTAAAATAATATCTTTGTAAATATACCTATGCAAATGCTATAGTACAGTAAAAATGCTGGCTTATCTTGATTATTCTTGTGATATCACACTTCTGTTAAGCTAGAGCTTACAACTGTGGGTTCATGTGATACATGCAAATTACATTTGTTTGTGGTAAAGTTTGTTCAGTACTATTCCAGAATCCAGATCTTTGTAATACATTGGTTACTCCAATGCAGCTACATAGTGACATAGTAATTTAGGTTGAAAAAAGACTTGACATCCATCGAGTTCAACCCAGTTCAATAAATTAGAATTTTGCCTTATAGAGGACTATTACTTCTTTCTTGACTCCAAATGGCAATCTGATTTCTCCTTGGATCAACAAGCTGTATATATTAATGCTGATTCTATCATTTATAACACTTTTGTTCTGTTTTATCTACAAAAAAAAAATCCAGACTTTTCTAAAAGATATCTATTGTATTTGATAGCGCCACCTCTCCTGGCAGTGCATTCCATTCCTTTATTGATCTTATTGTAAGGAATACCTGCTATCTGGTATCAAGGGCAACAGAATTAGCCAAGGTCTTTAAATAACACGACACGTTATCTATTCGTTCAGCTCTTCTAAGAGTCTAATGAAGGGATAAAATGGTAGCATCTGACAAAATATAATAGAACACCTTTCAGTTCTTCAAATGCTTACTTTGGTAATATGATCTAAACGTTTAAATACAGTACAGAGTTATATAGTGTTGATGGAGTTTCAAAAGAAAGGTTAATGCACAAACAAAAAGGCACAATAAACCTTCTAGTGGAAGTATGGAAAATAAACTTGAAAAGAGGGAATTATAGCAAAATCCATGACACATGGTGATGTGGTGTCACTAATCTGTATTCTGTGAAAACAAGATAAATAGATATAAATACATTCTTCCACTACTACTACTCGTCTCAACTTGTAGGCCGTTATTGTATTCTCAGTCAGTGAAATCTGATTACACGTCATTTATCAAACAGAAATCAACAAGTGACAGAAATGGGAAGTAATTTTTTTTTTTTTTTTTACTGTTGACTACTACAGGAAACTAGATGTCCAACTATTCGAAAGCAATGGACAAAGAAAAATACCTACACATTTGCTTATACAGAAACAATATGTAAACCAAAGGAAAGTTCCTGCTGATTGCTCCACTTTAATATCTTTGCCCCATGTAGGGAGCCACCTTTTCATAATTTTTTTTTTTTTTTTTAAAGTTACCAACTATGCTATTGCCTTCTTAGACTTAACATTGGGCTGAAGTAGAGTTGACAGATCGAATCTCCCCCCCCCCCCCCCCCCCCCCCCCTGGAAACATGTTTTTAACAGTGGATCCCCTCTTAATGAATGAGTTCCTTCTGGACACTGCAGGACAGTATATAACGGTTATATATCAAGACAAACACGGCCAACCTAGCTCAAGTCAAGTTTTTGCCCACCTACTGGTAAAATAATTACCGTATTTGGGCGGTAACTCAGATCTGATCTTGATAGCGGAATCCATTGCGTCTTCGTCGCTTACGTCTAGAATTCAGGAATGTAACTAATCGCATTGTATTGAAACAAATACACAAATAATTCACGTTTTAATTATATTGAGTAGAAATGAGAATCCCCCTGTTTTTAGCTATTATTATGATATCCCAAGTATAGTTACATGACTTAAGGGCCTTTTGAATAATCTCACTCTGGGATTTATACATTTTAATCAAATGAATAGCCTATGACCAAGTGCCACTCTAGGCGCGAAACACGTTAGATGTCTCATCTGTTCCGGTCAGACAGTCTCCACCAGTTTTGTAGCCTCACTAACAATGGCTTAAAATGATTCATTTCAGTGGCGACTGATGAGTGGATTGCTAAGCCGTTGGTTTATTTCTTTCTATTATCTATTATACGGTGGAAGCTTTAGGCGAATCCGTCTTTTTGCATTAGTGCACGTTCCATACTATCTCTCTCTTTAAATGAATAACCTTGTTTTGTTTAATATACTCAGTCTTGTATTGGATTCTTTTATTACTTAGCAAGATGTATTGAAGTTTAGATTTTGTTACTTTCACACGTCTTCCACTGTTTTGGCCAAAATACAAGTAAATCTGCCCTGTAAGACATCGAATCCTGTTCGTATAAAACTCCTATGGATCCCAACTGTGAACATCTTAAGCATTAACTAACACCCCCCCCCCCCCCTTGTTCCTTTCTTCCATGTTTTAATCTCTAAATGGAAATATGTTTCATTTGCTTAGATGCGATTTGTGAAGAACGTGAGTTCCTGGAGAGAGATGAAGCCCGGCTTCTATCATGGACATATTTCTTACTTGGACTTTACAAAGTAAGTATATGTATTTTTTTTTCCCCCTCCTCTTTATCATTATTGTCTTTTATAACAGCATGCCAAATTTCTACCACATCTGAGAATTGCAAATGTGCATTCGTAAGCTAATCTTTTGTTACTTCAGGGGGTTACAACTCATTGCAAAGTGGTTTTTTAAAGCTCAGCAAAAAATCAAAACTAATAAAGAATGCTCTTATGAAATGAGGCAATAGTGCCCCCTAGTGGATCGACGCTTATAATTACCAGGAAGGGGTGGAAGAAGGTTAAACGTAAAAGTAAACCCATTTTTAAAAATGATCATAAATTGGACTTGCTGGACTTAAAGATTAATAATAGGTTTAATTTGATTGTGTAATAGACAAGCCGTTTAACCAGTTCTGTTCTGCACTTCAGGTTTGGCGTAAAGAAAAAACCCATATATATCAATGTTATTAGAGATCCTATCGAGAGGCTTGTTTCGTATTATTACTTCCTGCGATTTGGTGATGATTATCGGCCAGGTCTACGAAGGCGAAAACAAGGAGATAAAAAGGTACGGGTGGATCAAGGCTGAAATATTACTAAACCCCACACCCTCGCCTCAACCATTTCATTGCCACATGGACCAGAAACGTAGTTTAACTTCTGCTTTAAAACGCGTTGGGCAGACTGTTCAAACTCTGTAAAACAGCTGATTCTTTATACATGGGTTGCCCCAGTGCGCACAGCGCAAACTCCTGACATATTTGGGGGGTTTGCATTATTCATCGGTACATTAGCCTGTCTGCACCCTTTAAATTGAATTGTGCGGTGGATGGAAAGCTTAGCAAAGCCTCACGCTTGTGTCCCACAAATAGTCTATTTATGACTCATAGCGGTGTAAAAAGAGATTATGGCCTTTTTATTCAGGCCAGTTCTTCACTTCCATTCATAAACACACAGTTGATACATCCTCCTTGAAGAAGCCATTGTACATAATATGATTGGGGCAAACAACCTGTGTGTGTGCTTTAAAAAATAAATCAAGGTTTTTCTGGCAAAAACAGGCATAGAGGATTAAAAAAAATATATAGGCACACACGACTAAGTTACACAATTTATCCTACCTTTTAAAGCAAATGTATTGCCTAAACAATGCTTTTACTGTGAATGTAGAAAATAAAAAATGATTGAAAATATTCTATACATTGTGTTAGCAAAATGCCTAAATAAGGAGAAATGTATTGTAAGTGTGTATGTGGAGTCTCCCATTTATGACACGACCAGTGGCTTGATATGCAACCGATATGTTTTCAATAGGGAATGTGTAATTTGCATATTAAGCCACAGGTAGGGTTTTTTTTTTAAATTTATTTAAGGTTTGTGATAATATGAAATGAAAAAGTAAGCAAATGTCTGTACATAACACCCATCAACCATTCAGTATGTAACAAAACAGAAAGTCTTATGCAAACAACGCTGAAGTCGGCTCTACCTGGTGTAAATTTGGAGATAGGGTCTCCACCGCGTTGATCAGACGAGGACAGCACAGGAAACAAAATTCGGTGTGCACATCATACTCCAAAACAAACCGATGTTTGAAAAAAGGGGTGTGCTTTATTGCAAATAAAAATCAGTCCAACCAAACAGTGCAGACAAAGGAAAGGGTGGTCAGCAGACCCCACCTAACGCGTTTCGCGTATTCCACGCTTAATCATAGAAAGTCCTAATGGATTTAATAATACTTTTCATGGCACAATAAAATCGAAATGTGTTTGCCTGTATACTAAAATACACTCGTCACTCCATGTAAGAACATGGAAAAGTACCCGGAGTGGTTTTTTTTTTTTATGTGTCAGTGCAATTAGTAGAAAAGTAAATAATATAAAAATAAAGCTGTTTTGGATAAGTATTACGGTTGAACAGATGGTACTTTTTTGTGATGCATCCAGACAACTGTAATGCACATGCCTGTGGATTTTGCCTGGATGCAGGATTAACAAAGACGGATTCCTTAGTAACCATTTACGAGCATTCTGTATAGAACTCTTCTCTGACGTTCCTTGCTGTGACTCTCTTCTGCATGCGAGTTAAGAGTTTTGTAATATGTTGCATTGAAAAGTAAGTATCTCACAGTACATCTTTATCTTTCTTCCAGACCTTTGATGAATGTGTAGCAGCTGGAGGCTCTGACTGCGCTCCAGAAAAACTTTGGCTTCAGATCCCGTTCTTCTGTGGCCACAGCTCAGAATGCTGGTAGGAAGATAAAGCTGGCTTACCTTGTTAATTAAGTATCTTATCGCTGTAATCGCTATTTAACAAGTTTGAATTTGTACTGGAGAGGGACATTAAAGAGGGAGTGACTCGCTGGATTTAGTAACAATCAGCCAGCTAATTTTTGTTTCATGTTCATATTTCGTAGAGTGTTTTTAAAGTATCCCCTCTAGGATTCATTATCCAGGTCTATTTATGTTTTCCTGTTATTTATTTATATCTAGCAATAGTAAATGTATTATTGGTCCCAGAGGAAATGGTGTAATTAATATGCCGTAGGACTCGCGTCTGAAAAAGAAACCTCTACGGTCTTGAAAGCTTTATTCTACCTGCTGTCTTGCTCTAGAATACATTAACCTAATGAAAGTCATCACAACTTACCAACGATACTGAATATCTAGATATTCATCTGGATTCCGTCCCTAGAGGGTCACTGCCCCTTGTAATGAGCTGCAGTACAGATCCCGTAGCAGGGATGACAGGTAAAATGTAACCTAGCACCAGTTACATTTAACAAAATTGCACCGTGCCGGAACTTCTGAGAATGGCACACCTCCGCAATGTCACGGTTGACGGTGCAAGGTCTTGCGCTGTTTCCGTAGGAGCCCACAGGGTCTCTTAACACCCTGCCACTGTGTCGCTGGTTCAGGCCAGGATGCTTTCATCCTTGAGGACAAAGGTACCATATGCGGTAAAAAGGGGTTAATGCTCAATTCAGTATTATGGGAGGTGCAGGTCATTTGAGTTGCCACAGTTTGACATTCCAAGTGTGAATGTGTATGAAACATGATCTGAATGTTCTCTGGTGTTTATTTGAGGCTGTCCATAGTTCAGGTCAGTTTGTCATTTAGAGTAGTTACCCCAAGTAGATAAGAATTTCTTGGCAATTCTCTCCATTAAGATTTCTTCTAGTGTTTTATAGGTTAAGAGTTTGCATGACCACGGTCTCTTAATGACCATGCATGACTTGCTACTTTGGTGCATGCGTAGATTTTTAGATGTGGGCAGACCATATAAGATGTGGAGTGCCAGTGTTTCATTTACTGATATTGGCATCCCTTTAGCCTCTAATCCTTGATACTATTACTAGAGCATATATAAAAACATATATAGGAACTTGTATAAAAGCTCCTGCTCTGCAAAGGGTCGGTAGTTTTAAAAAATAAAAAAAATAAGCGCAATCGAAGTTTGATATGTATTACGACGATTACTACATTTTTTTTATTAACTCCCAACACATTGCAGTGAGGGAAAGAGGGACCTCCGTCATACTGTGTTTGGCAGAAGTCCCCCGACACAAATCAGGTGCCGACGCAACCTAAACCTACACAATCGGCATAGATAAGGCAGACTCAGGTTCATTAGCGCACACGCAGATTGCCCCAAATACTGGCGCAATCAGCTTCATACATGCCTCCCCATTCATTAAATGTAGTCTTTAACTAGCTTTTTATTTTTTTGAATTGTAAGTAATAAATGCATTAGATCACCAGACAAGAGTTAGAAGAAAAAATTAAAATATATCCAATGTACACTGTTCAGCACTGGGATATAACTACATTGATCACTATACCATAAAAGACTTGAAAAAAAAACCTTCAGTTAATCAATGGCAGACTGTATTGCATAAAATCTTTCTTTTTGTAGGGCTGGGAATTTCCTAATTAGCTCAAACTCACTGTAAACAGACAGCAGGATATGGAGTCAAATTGTTAAAATGTCATTAAATATTTATGAGAAGATCAAATGCTCATTAGGCTCCCAATAAGTGGAGAGAATTTACTTGGTTGTCCGTAGCCAGCCGTGTATCCAGCTGTGTGCCAACCTCTCAGCTAGCGATTAAATGAATAACCACATTCTTGTGACTGTTTAACATTGTTAAAGTATAATATATCTATATACAAATATGCTAGTATTTGTTGGAGGAGCTGGGTACTATGAATATCCATAACGTTAATGTCCTATAGCTCAGACTCAAACATGCACATTAGTCCATACATACAAACAGCAGGGGCGTCCAACATGCCGCCCATGTGCCAAATGCATCCCTTCTGACTTAAGACAACTGTTGCAAAAAATACAAATTCTGTGTAATGGAAAGATTGCATTACGGGTAGGCGGTTCAAATAGAAGTCCCTTAACGAAAGAAGACATAAAATGCCTTATTGTGCCCTCTGTGTAGCTCTATCTTTTTTGTTCAGAATCTTGGGTCTGATGAAGGAAGTTCTGATCCAAGATGTCTGCCCCCTGATAGAGCTATACAAGTAAAGAGGCTCAGAAAGGTGCTTTATTTATATTCTTTCATTCAAGAATTTCTATTTAAAATACCTACACGTGATGCAATTTTCCAGTTAAACAGAATTTATTTTGTGCCGACAGTTGTTGTATAACTTCCAATATTGTCATTAGCTCTATAAATTTGTAGTTTTGGTTTTAATAAAGTTATATAAACGTTGTGCTGCCTGCGTGTCCCTGCTAAATAACCACACACATTTCTATGTCGAACAAACTACTCTTCACCCTTACTTTAAATGTGTAAACAATTATGCTGCCCAATACACATAGGCATTTCTTCTCAAGAAGAAACTTGAATGCTACTGACATACAGGCTACAAGCTCCTCTCCAAAACTTTCTGAATCCGTATTAAAAGGTTACCAAGCATACAGCTGTACATTTTACTGCTAAAAAAAAACCTTTGAAATGGATAAGAAGCTATTTATTTACTGTAAATAAAAAAAATGTAATACACACCAATACCGTATTATGCGTCCCACTTAAAAAACCAACATGGACGCCCCTGACCTATACCTATAGATCATTAAAAAAATGTATAAGCCTGTACCTGAATATCTATCACTGCAGTTTAATGCTTCTCCTGTTGGCTTTTTTAGTGACTGCATGTGTGAAATTATTTTTTGAGACCGGAGCTTTCCACAGGGCTAATCTCTCTGTATAATGGTATTTATTTTATTTTACAGCTGGAAGCTGTTATCATTATAATAATGTAATGAACCCAAAAGGGACCAAAATCTCTTACATTTTACACAAACAATTTAAGCTCCTTTACTAGAAGACTGATATGTTAAGAGTTCGAAAACTCTTACTTGTAGCACATAAAAATGTGGGTGAAATTTTTTGGCCGGTTTTTTTCCATGGCCAATTTTATTCATGCTCAACTGTTTGGTAGCACAGCACAACAAATCTGGGGGTAAAATATAGATCCCATATCTTGATTCACTCTTAATTTTTTTTGTTTATTTTTTTTATTCTTATAGCGGCAGAGTATTTTTTTTTTTAGCATAATAGTTCCCATAACAGCAGATCCGCAGATGCAAAATAATGATGAAAAATGTTATTTTTTTTTTTTTTTTTATCTCTGGCAACGGGTGTTGTTTTTTTTGTTTTTTTTCAGTTTAAATTCCAGTATGTTAAATTGACTATTTAAGAATCTATTCTTGGAGATGAAAAGATGTCCGTAATTAAACTGTCATTTCAGGAATGTGGGGAGCAGATGGGCTTTGGATCAAGCCAAGTATAACCTGATTAATGAATACTTTCTGGTGGGAGTCACTGAGGAACTCGAAGATTTCGTTATGTTATTGGAAGCAGCCTTGCCCCGTTTCTTCAGAGGAGCAACAGAGCTTTACCGTTCAGGTAACTGGAATCCAAATCATATATTCTTATTGAGATCTCTTAATTTATTTTATTGATTTATTCAGCATCGACGTTAAACACTGGAACACACATACATTCCCCAGAGGAATTTATTAAAGCTTTGCGACAATCTGCTGACTGATCTGACAACAATCAGCTGTATATACATTTTTAGAATTAGGCATTTAAAAAAGTAGGTATTTTTCAAAGTCTGAGTGGTCCATTTATACCGAGGGGGACCTGTTCAGTTACGTCCACAATGTTTTCCTCCAGTTAATTGGACAATATGTGCGCTTTAGTTGATGCACTATACCCTGCCATTAGTAGCATTAGATTATTAGTTATAGAAAAGCAGTTTAAATTTTAGCCAAACTGTTGTAAAGCATGCAAAGAGGCGTAGGCAAATTAGACATACCTCGTGCCATTTCTGGGGCACGCTAGTGCTCTAGGACAAGAGACAGGAGGTCACACCATTACAACACGGCTTGACAAATCCCCATTAGCCAGTCGGTCTGGCATTATGACTAGTTTCAAGAATATTGGCAAAAAAGTAACTTTAAAAGAATGTTAAATAACCGTGCTTTTTTGATGTCAAACATTCTGATCTCCCTTTTTAGAGATCATTAGGATATTTATTCCACCGTTGGTTTAGAGATACTGAAACCAATTCAACACACCTTTAAGCGATATGGTATGTGTTGATTAAATATGGTTTCCGAGGTATCGCGCATCTAGTCGAGTACACAGTGCTATGATTACAGAAACAGAATGTGTGTTTAGAATCAATTCAAGTAAATATTGCTGTATTGGGCAGAATGGTGGAAACACTCCTTGATTCAACTTTCCTTGTGTGAAGGTATTCGGATTCCATGACCATTTGGGTAATTAGAAGAATAACTTATGGATCCTAGTGCCTTGGTAGTGGGGTTCTTTCTGTTCATTATCTACCTCGTTAGATAGCAAAGCATAGAAATGATGCAGTATTGAAACTAGAAGAGTTACAGAATTCACCAAACAGATTAGATTAATCCTGTTAGAACATCTATAATAAGAAAATAATAAGAAACTTTAAATTAAAGAATTTAATTGGCCAACGACAACTTGCCCTGTACAGAGTACCTATACATCTGCCTAGTTCTCTTTCCTCAATCTCCGTTATCCAGTTATGTGGCATAGTCTGTTCTTTTTCTTTGGCCTCTCAGATTGTCATATTTATGTATGTTTTATTTCTGTATGTCCCGATACAGCAATGACAAAGAAGAGTCGGCATGTCTGTGTAAAGGCAATTTACATATTTTTCTGAGCTCACTGTAATGAGCACTTAAGTATGCAAATTAGCTTAGTCTTTTGCTGGCTGCGCTAAAAGCGGTCTTTTGCTGGAGGATTTGAATTGAATGGGATAAGGTCCCAAATAGATGTCCCGCAGATGTTTTTTCATATCACATTTAAAAGGAAAGGAGTTTAAATTACACTATGATAGCAAGAAATCTGGACACTTAGCGATCCAGTGGGGTGTTCCCTCCCAACAATATTCAGCATAACCCTCGATGATATCCGAATGGTTTTGAAGACCGAGAATCGTGTAGGAAGTGCTGTGATGTGATTGTAGATACCCCAAGTAAAGTGAAATTGCCCTGCCGTATAAAGGAAGATAAAATGACACGCATACACAGAAGCCTTCAATATGTATAAATGAAAAAATATTCTCTCAACACTTAAGTGCAGTGTACTTTATTTCATTACCAATGATGTCATAATCTCCTTTTGTCCATCCCCAATGGATGTCTGCATCCAAGTTAGTCATGTTGAGATCTATAAAAATAATTTCTGAAATTTGCAGTTTCCTCAATATTTTAACCAATTGCAGCAGCACAACGGCAAATGAGATTTCTATCCTGAAGATCTTATGTTATAGGCTTTCAAGGTTCTACGGGTGGCATGGAAAAAAGGAGACTATGAAATCACTGGTGATGTGAACAGTGGCCCCTCAACTTCCGCAGTTTATGTGGTGTCTTATCACCTCAAAACTTAAGTAACTCTTAAAGGGAACAATGTAGAGAGCTGATAAGTTAGGTCGACCTAGAAATTCCAGCATGAATAAGCTGTGCAAACTTCATGATTCCAGAGTTCTCAGCGTTCGAAAATGTTTCCTGCTTCACACACACCGAAGGATTTTCTGTGTGTGTGTGTGTGTGTGTATGTATATATATATATATATATATATATATATATATATATATATAGCTTAATTACCACTTTCTACTCCTTCAGTTATGTAAACAAATCTTTACAACATTTCCTCAGTGTCCCTTTATTTCCTTTATTTTGGGAGCACATTAAAACCAGACAAGATAGTAAAAGCTTGTATAGATTAATAGTTATTACATATGTTTAGATGGTCTTCTAAACCTGTTTCAGAAAGCTTTCACTTTCCTGGTCATCCTGTAATATCCAAGACATTGTTAAAGTGGATATTAAATACATTCTATGTAGTGTTGTAGATATTACTTATTACTAATTCATTGACATTCATGACTGTAAATCTCAGCCTACCTTTAATCCAAATGTGCTTTAATGCAGTGCTACAGTTATATGATTGAAATTGATTTCTAGAGCACCAACTTGTTACACCGTTCTGGACAATGGGCAGGCACAACATAAAATTACCAGTGAATAAAATACACTGTTTATAACGTTTTAAGGCAACCATCATAGACTTTAGATTCAGAAATAAATACGTTGCTCATCATTTATAGTGGTGAAGTGGTACTTCATTCCTTCTCAAGGCATCGTTTCTACGCTGTGGATCTTTCTCAAGACTTAGTCAGACATATTCAGGAGCCAGCTGGGTTATTGTTTAGGAGCCAGGAGAGTGGTACTTCCAAAGCCGCCTATGTAAAACAATCAAAAAGTTAGGAGCAAAAGATTGTTTTATTGAAAAATTTTATGAAATATAGGTATTTAAAGTAGAAGTTCTTTAATGAAAGAATGCAAAAAAGTACCTTATTAAGCCCTCCTTACTCCATATAATTCTATCAGGGGGCAGACATTTTTAGAATGTTGGGTCAGATCTTCCTTTTATTTTGGATGAAATTAGTGTCCCGATACAATGTCCCTGAACCAAGATTCTGATATATATATGAAGCAAAGAAGGATCTGAATTTCTATAGCATGACATCTTTATTTGTATTATCTGACTCTACTGTAGATTTATGGGCATTGGATGTATTTTTGTTACAACCAGACACCCAACAATACGAAACAGCCAAATCCACACCTGGAGCTGGTCATTTTATTAAAGCATTTATTTTTAAAACAACTATACTTGATTTAATCTTGAATTAAATCTAATTTTATATTTTGAGACTTCTCATGAAGTTTAAAACCTAGAAAAATGCATCACCTAGAAAAATAGACCAAATGCGCTAAAAATATAAACCATAAAATCTAAAACATAACTCGGCCTGTAGGCGTTGTCAGTAGTCCTCAATGTACAAGCATCACATGGGGGCAATATCCATGTAATAGGGATTGTGATGTTGTGGTAAAGTATATCCACTTTTATGAGCAGAACCCTACTCAATTGATATATATGTGGACATTGAGACTTGACAATGTTTTTTTTTTTGTTGTTTTTTTTTTTTTTTTTTACCGTGCTTTGCCTGGAAATTGTTTATTTAAATGTGACTTTTTAAAAGATGTTCTGCATTGTACGATAAGTCTAACCTTTTTTCATCTGCCTTCTGTACAAAGGTAAGAAATCTCATCTCCGAAAAACAACCGAAAAGAAGGCGCCTTCCAAGGAAACCACCGCTAAGCTTCAGCAATCGGACATTTGGAAGATGGAGAACGAGTTCTACGAATTCGCTCTAGAACAGTTCCAGTTCGTCAGGGCCCACGCAGTGCGAGAAAAAGACGGAGAACTGTATATTTTGACACAAAACTTTTTCTATGAAAAAATCTACCCAAAGTCGAACTAAGGGCAGTTGGTGCTGTTTAATGGACTACACCTTTTGTTCATAAGACTTCATTTCCGGCCTACAGACTCTGTTGGTAATTATACCCTCGCGATGGTTCATTGATAACTTGCTTCAGTTGTCTTCATATGAGCCTTATCAAATGTCGGCCACAAAGAAAACCTGACCTTCAGGTGATTACAAACCGTCTGCCAAAAGATCATACCGATAAAGAAAAAAAATTGCTTTAACAGTATAACACTGGACAGTCCCAAAAATACACTGTACAGATCAAGCCAAACTCTGGATCATGTTAATTTTCGGGGAAATATTTTCCTTTCTGACATACAAGTTTAATTTGTGTCCAATAATCGTGACGGCTCTTAGTTACCAGACTCAGCTCTGGTAACCATCTTTCAAAGTTTCAATGCACAATTCTTACTTTGAAATGTGACCATACAAAATATTAACCCATTCGGGACAGTCCCGATTTGGGAGCCATGCCCCACCCGTCCTGCCGCGCTCTACCTCCGTCCCTCTTTTCAGGCCATTGGTAGAGCACGGCGGGACTCAAGACCACAATCCCGTGGTCCTGTCCGCATTCTCTGGTGTCCCAGACACCGGAGAAGGCTTACTGGGGATGCGCAGCATTATGCGCAGAAGCGATCCTGGCTTCAGAAGCCAGTACCACGAATGGGTGAGCGGTAGCACGGTCCCCCTCCCCAGACTCCGTCCCCTATGTCCCGCCCCTGGTGTCCCAATTCGCCGGGTGGCATATTTGGGAGGTATGCATTCATAGTAATTATAATGCACACAACGAATACTAGTAACAACTCCAAAATCAGTACTTATTTGGTTTACATTTTATTTGTTCTTTCCCAGAGAACTTTAAAGAAAACAAAAAAACAAACTAGCATACATTGAAACTTACTATTGTAAGTGCAAGATTTTCTTTTTTATTGTTAATTCATTGGTTTATGCTTAATCTCTGTATATTGCAGTCGCCATTAATTCAACTCAAACACAATTGGTTAGCTGTGGTAATAACGTTTCCTACTTCCATCATTTTACCTGTAGAATATTTTTTACGAAAGTGCTTTGTAATGTGTTTTAAATATTAGCATTTACAAACTGAATAAAAAGCTGTAAATAATGCACATTTGTAAGTGTTTGGACCCTAGAGTTGTCAGTCCCTGTGAGACTGGATGGGTCAGGACATTACATTATTTGGGCTACTGTTCCAGCATCCCATGTGAGAGCATCGTTTCTGGGAGGTTATTTTATTTTTAAAATCTTTTAATTGCTAATAATATGAACCTGTCTGAAAAGTCTGACCTTTCACCTGTGAAAACCATCAACATAGATTTCACTTAACAATAAATCCAAACGTAAAGGAACATTTCCTTCCTTGAAGGAAGAAAGGTTACAAAAAAAACCTGATCGGCTGCCTGCTTCCTAAGAACACGCCAGTTTATACCTCACACTAGGCACAACTTACATTTCAATTGTGCTTCTATATTATATATAACGTTTAGTGTTCCTTTAATATTGTAAACCCAATTAAGTTTCTAGCTGGAGCACATACCATCAGCAGAAGAGCATAGTCCAGTATGTGTATAAAGAATGAAAAGAAAGGATTGGGTAAAAGTGGATTAAAGGGACACTCCCACCAAAAGTCAGAATTCTGATCATGGACTTGCATTGAATGGGAGGGTAATTTAACTATTACATCACAAGGTGGGTGGAGTCATGATCCTGTTTGATCAGACCAGTCTCCTCTCTTTGTGTTGGAAGGCAGGTAAAAAAAAAGTTGTACACAGCCGCCTAGTCCTGCCCACTTGTGATACACAGGAGCCAGTAAGAGAGCAGGGGTGTATCTTATGATATTATCATGCAGGCTTTGACCACAGTTGTAAAGTGAGACTTGCTGGAAGATTTTGCAGAATGTTGCATCTTGGGTAGAATTCTCAAAATGGATGCAGGAGATAGACACCTAATTTTATGTTTACTTTTATATGCATTCAATTCAAACATCGAGAAAAAAACAGCAGCAAATGTACTATATACTTTTTTAAATCACAGATAATCTAGTTACATCTTATGGAAGTGGTAGTGTCACTTTAAGAGATAATAATCACAAATAGTACAAAATACACAATGTATATACCATCTGGTGTCTGCTTTCAATGCCAGATATAGGAAAGGTTTTAACATCTGCAATCATAATGATATCCACTGTTCATTTTGGCTAGGGTTTATCCAAATATGGAAGTATATTTGTAGCACACTTTTCAACAGTCCCTATTACTTCCACCTATTTCATATCCAGTAAGTTCTGTACAGAGGGGACTGTGTTAAATGCTTAGTGTGCAGATATCAGCAAATCATGGTCTGTGACAAATGTACAGATGAGGATAAACTGACTGCTCTCTGTCTTCGATAAGATATATAATATAAGAGTAGGCATATCCTATGAATGTATTATATATGCTACTGTCTCTTTAAATATGGTTTGCAGCTTCAAATTAATAATCATTTTTAAAAAGTGACCGTCTAAGAAAAAATCCTTATTTTTCTTTTGCCACTATCTGCAAAAATATTCTGTTTAATTAAGTGAATAGAATTGCTTTAATAAAAGCATATAAATAAAGTACCTTATTGAGCCCTCTTTGCTCTGTCTAGCTCTGTAGGGGGATGAATATCTTGGTTCAGATCTTCATTCATCTGAGCCAAGATTCTACATATGTCTGACCTTATAGAAGATCTTAGCAATACAGATTTACAGTGCTAGATGGTGTCAAATACTTTTTTATAATTATTATAAATGGCCTTGTATTTCTATAGCATCATCTTTGTTTGTATTATCTGACACTACTGTAGATTTATGGGCATTGGATGTATTTTTGTTACAACCAGACACCCATCAATATAAAACAGCCAAATCCACATCTGGAGCACTTTGCACCTTTTCAGCTTCCATTCGGGAAAAAAACTAAGTCTAACCTATAATTTTGTAGAAAATGTTGCTGGCTCCCAACCCAGATTGAGATGCACAAGGCTCTTTGTGCTGGTAGCAGATCTGTGAACATAACCAGATGTCACAATTTACAGGCTTTTTTTTTTTTTTATTATTTAACACATTTAAGATTTGCCAAGCTGGAAAGGCTTAAAAAAATGCATATATAAATAGAATTAACAGTGGTTGGAAAATTCACGCACTTGCTTGGACATAAGTAACATTAAGCTGGAAGTTCTTTAGCGACTCCGTTGTGTATACTGTTAATGTAGAGAATAAAAAAAAAAAGATGAAAAATCATCTTTGCATTGAGCAAGCAAAAGCATAAATTAAAGGGTTAAAAAACTTTATTTTTCACTTGTGGTTTTAATATAGAAGCACAAGTAAAAAGTGCTTTGTCCCTAGTGTGAGGATAAACGGGCGTGTACTTTTGACAGTACATGCCAGTCTATTTTCTGACCCACAGCAGCCATAGGAAGTAGACAGCCCGGTCTGGTCGGCGACTGGCTAGCCAAGAGAAACTTTCTCTTTTGCATGGGATCAGCAGAGGGAACCCTAACTAGATACCCTCTGCTGATCCCATGCAAAAACAAGGGTCTCACCACAGAGAGAGAACCCAATCAGATGAGCGGGGACCCCCACTCTAATTGGCTGTATGCACACACGAGAGAAAACTCTCTCCAAGGAAGCAAGGGTTAAAAAAAAAAAAAAAAGGTTTACAGACATTTAAAATTAATTTTTCTCTTAAAGGACAACTAGCGTCTCCTGTTTCTGACATCACCTGATGTGCAAGTGAACTACTGTCAATAGGAAATTTGTTATTTGCATATCGAGCCACAAGGTGAGGTCATCAATAAGAGACACCACCGCCACATTGAATAATTCATTAATGCATTTACTTCTGCAAATTCGATGTCACTTAGAAATGTCCCTGGAAATACAGTCAAGACATTGAGGAGGTTAGAGCCGTTTTATTTGTTCTTTAATCAGCACAAAGGTTGTCAGCTGTATACTATATATGCAATCATTAAAAAGCATCCGTTTCCAGCTACAATAGTCATTTTCAACACGAACGATGTCTACACTGTATTTCTGATCCATTTGATGTTATGAATGGACGCAATTTGCTTTTATTTAGAAAAAAAAAACTCCAAACCTTTGAAGTGTGTGCATGAATTTATGCGCTAGCGTAGCTAGGCGGGGCAGTTGGCTCCGGGTAGCACTTTCCGGAGGGTGGCCTCAGGCTGACATGGAAAATGTATAAAATATAATATATATATATTTTTTAGTTATTTCTGCAGCAAACAGCTAACGGGAGAAGAGCACAAACCTATCCCACCGTATCCACTTTTGAATAGCAACATGCAAAGGATTGGATTTTGTGCTGCCAGCGTGTGATTTCATACCCCATCACATGCTGTCACTAAGCAGTGAGAAACGCACCACTGATGCCAATAGCTACCAACCCTAACATGCAGGCAATCTCGACTGTCAGCTGACCCCTCCCTCCCCAGGCAAGCGGGAGGGAGGGTCAGCTGACAGCCGAGGGAGCGTCTAATGGTGTGGATTAGATTTCCCATCATGCTCAGCCTGTATTTGGGACTTCACAAACTAACAATTAGCAGAGAAACTATTATTTATTTTATTGGTGGAATATCTCTTTAAAAATCTGAAACAGCTGCATGTTCTGTTTGCAGTATTGATATTCCCATGAGCAGTATAACTGCCTAGTTCTTTTTTATTATTTATTTATTTTTTATTTTGGAACGTCTGGACTTCCTATAGAACATACCTATTCTTTAGATCAAATCAATATCTCATCCTAATAAATTGCTCCCCCCCCCCCCCCCCCCCCTCCATCTCAACTTTAAATAGTATTCAAACTAGAGTAGAAGACAACAGCTGCTGGAGAAGCAGGTGGAGAACATGGGCCATCAGTCATCATTTTAGGATGTGCCAAGAGATGGAGTAGTGATTGACAGCCCTGGCTGCCTCCCAATGATTCCTGCAGCAGCCTTTGTGCACGCTAATCGTATGTTAACCCATTCATGAGTCTGTTGGTTTTAGTGCAAATGCTCCATTTATAGCATAATTTTCAATATAATAAATGTATCTGAAGATCAGGGGTCACATTAAATGTATCCCTCCATACAGAGTTGGCAAATGCACTCTATATGTATGCTGAACATCTCAGATTTAATACATAGTCATAAACATATTTACATTTTATGACCTGATTTTTCCTGAAGTTTAATGTAGTTAAAACTAGAGTCCAGCAGCATAGGTACAGTTGTCGCCCCCTCAACTCTGCTGCCACACCCCTCCAGCCGCTCAAGGGCTTGGCCTTGCTGACCTAAGCAGTAATACAGCACTTAAAGGCTTCTATTAAATGCCCAAAATGCATCTTCCAAATATTAATGCTTTAAAATGCATGTCTTACATTTTACATTGCTTAAAATATAAAATAAAAAAATATATAAAATACTTACAGCTAGAAGAAATTGTGAAATTACATCAGTTTGCAAGAAACAAGGACTGCCCACACTAGCTGAGTAAAAGTCATTTCCTTTTTTTTTTTTTTTTTTGTAGGAGCCAATGAGAATAATGTCATTCAAATGAATGGAATATCCTGTCTCTCTAGTGATGTTATCAGACAATGTGTTGCACTGTTAAGAGATCCTATTGTGTACAAGAGCAACGTCACAATGTATTCAATTTGAGGAGAACAGGAAGTGACTACATGAAACAAAACTTTATTATATATCTTCAGTGTCTATAGAATCAGTGCTGCCACAACTGCAGGAAACACGCAGAGTCAAATATTAAAAATGTGATTTATACAGAATGCCTGCATCATATCACACAGGGATAAAAGCATTATACAAGCAGTGATCTTCATCTTGCATCAAAGTGAGTTTGGGGACTAGACTGTCCCTTTAAGTCCTGGCCCAGGGAGGGCA
The DNA here is from genome assembly GCA_036172795.1 of Pelodytes ibericus. Classification (NCBI taxonomy): domain Eukaryota; kingdom Metazoa; phylum Chordata; class Amphibia; order Anura; family Pelodytidae; genus Pelodytes; species Pelodytes ibericus. Next base: position 17,284,800 of record CM069865.1, read on the forward strand.
AAGACTTATTTAGGGATTAATGGTGCAACTTCATAACCCCATCCATTATCATCAGCGAGACACAGATAGATTGACAGTAAATGTACAGAAATTGATAGACAAATGGATAGAAAGTTTAGCACACTGGGGAATTTAGAGGAGAAAAGTGGTTTCCTTTGAGTCAGGTTAAAGATGCAAAGAAGTGGGATCCATTTCACCGAAAATGGACTGTGCTGAAATATAGCCAGCCCTGTAAGATGTAACCTACTCAGGAGAGAAATTACTGTTTTTTTTGCTTGCACAATTACAGTGGATACACCCCATTAGCAAATCAGACTGGTCCCACCAATAAGGGCAGTCCAGACCCAAAATACCTGACAGGTCTCCTCTGCACGAGTAACACAGAAACTACATACATACGTTTCGTCTTTCATTGGCATCGTCAGTGTGGTACGACTAGTGTCTCTCACTGAGGACGAACTGTGCTTAAATAGCCAGCCCCATAGGTTGTAAACTACTATGGAGAGGAATCCCTCTTTTTTTTGCTCTCCATTAGCACATCAGACTGGTCCCGCTCATAAAGGCAGTCCAGATCCAAAATGCTTGGCAAGCTTGCTCTGTTTGAAGAACACCGCAACCACAGACATATGTTTCGACCGATGTCCTCATCCACCCAAAGCAGCAGTATCCTGAAGGGTACAGTCCAATGTGTCACGTTGCAGAAAAGTTATTGAGTCCTTCTTTAAGACTTTCAAGGTAAAAACATTGCATGAAAGGAGTTAGCAGAGGGAAGGTGTTTTGTCATCTAACCAGTACCGGGATGAACCATCACCTCAGCAGTCAGGACAGGGCTCTGCTATTGAGGAAAGAGGCTGAAAGTGGTTGGACAGGCAGCAAAGCTGCTACTACTTCTAAAAATACCATTGGTTCTGGAGAAGTTCCAGCTATGAGTAACTGGGTAGGTTTTGAAGAGCTACTGCCAGCCAATGACCACTCGACCCTGACAATTTTGGGGATTCCACTCCAGGACTATGTCCAAGCAGGCCAATAAAATAAATCAAATCACACTATTTATTGGCCAGTTGATTGCTGTTGTGGGGGGCTTCATCCAACATGGTAGAGAGACTTTGAAAGAGTTGATGGCATGTCAACCCCTCACTTTATCAGACCTGTGTTGGAGCAGTGAAAGAGGAACTTCCAGTGTCAGTTGATAAGTTACTACAAATTTGTGGAGTCCACCCAGGGCCGGGCCAAGACATTGTGCTGCCTGGGGCGAAAAACAAAATGCTGAACCCCCCCCCAAAAACAAAAAGCCCACATGATAATTCAAACTAAAATTAAACTTATCAGGAAAATGTAATGCGAGAGCACCTTTCTATATGCAAAACTATATGGCACTAGTATAGGATGGTCATGATTAAAATGTGTACCCTAAATGTTTGAGCATTGAAACTTAATGTACAATTTTTGAGTCATGTTGTAGGTCAGGGGTCACATATTATGTTTTGGGGAATTGCACAGCCTTTTTTCATAATAATATTTGTTTTACCATTTCTTTTCACCTCGTGGGTGAGCTCTTATATGACCACTAAAGCACTTCTTATATACATAATAAAATCATTTAGAGCTCACCCATAAGGTGAAAAGAGAGTCATGGTAAAACATTATTATCAAAATAGGCTGTGCCATTCCCTAAACATAATGTGACCAGTGACCTATAACAAAATCCACATAGATATAGGCAGATTCAGAGGAGTTAATCCCTGGATGGCTAGACAGATATAGGCAGTGTCAGATGAGTTAACCCCTGGATGGCTAGACAGATATAGGCAGTGTCAGATGAGTTAACCCCTGGATGGCTAGACAGATATAGGCAGTATCAGATGAGTTAACCCCTGGATGGCTAGACAGATATAGGCAGTATCAGATGAGTTAATCCCTGGATGGCTAGACAGATATAGGCAGTGTCAGATGAGTTAACCCCTGGATGGCTAGACAGATATAGGCAGTGTCAGAGGAGTTAATCCCTGGATGGCTAGACAGATATAGGCAGTGTCAGATGAGTTAACCCCTGGATGGCTAGACAGATATAGGCAGTGTCAGAGAATTTAACCTCTCTTTGCAGCAATTTCCCCCATTTCCTTAACAGTCTTCCCTCAGTTAGGCTTGTGGGACATTCTAAGCAATTGAGGATCATAAGCAACCACTTAAGTTGCTTATATGGTAGCTCAACCCCTGCTAATACACTTACTTTTAGTTATTTATTTACAATATTGAAAACTTTAATTTGCTTACAAATGCTTTATATTTTGAAAAAGAATTTTCCCTTAAAGGTATTTTTTTGATGAGGACCAGGAAAGGGCTGGAATATCCAAATACATCCGGGAAGGCATGTTTGTTCTGCTTTATTGGCCTGAGTTATTGGTGCACTTCAGTGTATAATTAACTAGGAACATGTTTCTTGGAGGCTTTGTGTAAAGTAGAAATCTTGACATTTCTTATTTGTAGAGCAATTTTTCTCAACGTGACACTATTTTTTTTCTAGGGAAGGTATTGTGTGTGTTGCTTTGCCGAGCATAGAAATGTCAAAAGTAAGATGAATTATATCTCACGGAATGCACTAACCACGCTACATGCAACCTGACACCGCGAGTCAGATGTTGTGGTGGGTTGGCAGTCCAAATGCCATGTGCCTAGAGGAATATGATGCTCTAGAAGAGTTGAACCAAATTAGTATAATACTTGACTTGTTTTGGATCTGTACACTAATGTGTTCATCATTACATTACATTAACATTTATTTATATAGAGCCAACAATTTACGTAGCGCAAGGTACAGAGCATAGAAGGGAACAACTTAAAGAATAATTAAACATTTTTTTTTAAACATTGCAAGGGTGAAAACACAGCCCAGTTGTCTAATCAGGGTCTGTAGAGTACAGGGGTTTCTCTCTAGTTACCATAGTTTTTTCATGGGATCAGCAGAGGTGACCTAGTTTCCTAGCATGGCAGCTCCTGGTCAAAAAAATAAACTGGCATGGACCATCAAAAGGAACTGCTAGTTTATCCTCATACGAGGGACAACTCACTTTTCACTTGTGCTTCTTCTGGGATCACCAAGACTGTGGGTTCATAGGGCTGTTGCTTTCAGCTCTCTTCCTCTTTCTCAAATTTCAGAAAGTCCCTCAAAACTCAACTCTTCAAGGTAGCGTATTACTAACTATTCCCACCAGAATACCTATTAATTAACCTCTATAGAATCCCACCTAGCTATTGCTGTCCTCAAACACTGTTTGGAATAGGAAGCTTACAACTCATCCAACTAGAACACACATACTTAATCTTTCACCAAACCCACCCAGCTCCAACCATCCCTAATACTGTTACCAGCACCACCCTCTATTTAACCTCTTTACTCCGTGCTGTGTCTCATGTCCCCCACTCCCTCTAGATTGTAAGCTTGATAGCAGGCCTCTCTACCTCATGTACCAGCCTGTTCTAGTTTGTCTAACTTAGTATGTAGTTCCCTTCTATGCTCTTTACCTAGCGCTACGTAAATTGTTGGCGCTATATAAATAAATGTAATGTAATTGCGAGATCCGAATGGATAGATTCATTGGAAAACACAAGATAAAAATGTAATTGAATCTTAACTTTTGCTATCACGGTACCAGATAGAAAGTCATTTCCATTTATATATACAATACAAACAAAATAAAACATTTATTTTGAATAGTCACATGGTATAAAAGTAATCCTGGCATTATTATGGGGTTTACATGATTAAATTGTGTACATGTATCTGTGCTAAGAAGGCACTGTGATAGACGGGTCAAATACTGCATATCTGTCGATGATGAAAAAGTGTAAGATGTTAACACATGTCCAGTGGAGTATTATGTGTCACTTAACAGAAGTCATTGTAATGTGTCCCTGTTCTTCATTTAAAGGTGCTCTTTCTTCCACCTGCTCACTTTGTAAACACTTTTACACCAAATCAAGCACTGTAGACATGGTTCTCATAGCCTTTCCTGCTTCTAGATAAGCCAGAATCCATCCATCCCTTACAAATGGGGAGTGGTTTAATGTCACACTATTTTGGTAGCTTTTTTAACGCGTCACTGTCCTCTATCTTCAAAAAAACTCAAATATCTGTTTCCAGTGAACCTTTTGTAGCCTCATGGTAAATGCAGCCTTAGAACAACCAAAAAAGTAAGAATTTGCCCAAGCCGTCATGGCTTTTTTGGCTCCTGTCCCATAGTTGCCAACAGTGCGGCCCGGCAGTATGTAGGATGGATATACACACAGACACAATCCAATTAATTAATCAGGGTGGAGATCTCATAGGACCTCATGTGCGTATATCCATCCTACATACTGCCAGGCTGCACTTTGCATGCTCTGTCTGCAGCATGTGGAACACATATGTGTCCCTGGAAACATGGCCGATGTTGGCAACTATGCCAGTGTCCCACCAATTTAGAGTCTGTCCCAGGATCACTATAACCTATGCACAGTATACAGAGAGTATTGTGATTGAACTATGTATATCTCACAGACATACACTGTCAGGGAACCAACCTCCAGACACCCGGTATCTGCACAGGGTACACTGGATCTCAATCTCGAGGGGCGGGCAAAGCTGTGTGATGTCACGTGACCACGCCCACTTTAGGTTCCGAGGCCCATCGTGTTGCGGGAACCAGCCAAGAAAAGTTGACAGGTATGAAACATTTTAAGGTCCATATCATATATGTCGACAGTCCTGGATTTGATGGGACAGATGGGTTTTTGGAATACAATCCCAACAAACTTGGGTCTGTTGTCGTATTTAATATAAAGTATGTATGTATACTAGGCATACATAGCTTAAACATGGAGAATGAGAGATCCACACGTCTGGTATAGCTCACTCTCGCAGGTTATACACCACAGCAGGGTCAAGCAACTCTCGCAATGTCACACCACCTCATCCCACTCCACCGCAGGCCCACAAAAGCCTCTGGCTAGCAGCAGTGCACCACTCCCTGCAAACAGCACCTACTCAATGGCCGACTAATTACCCACTATTAAAAATGTCCAAACCTACTCCGACCCCAATAATAATAATAATAATAATACATTCGCCTTCATTTCAGTCACGGTCTCCAAAAATGGACAATCCATTGAAAGTCATTTATTTGCAGAATTCGCTTGATTTCTCTATTTCTCTGCAATTCTACAGATACAATGCATACATTATTTGAGATCATTTTTAAAAAAACAAATTCTCTGCAATGAAAGTATAAATAATGTTTCAGTGACAGTCGCTTCAAGCATTATCTATAGTTGTGCTAAAATATCCAAGGCACTCTATGTCCATAAGTTAACATCACATCGGCCTGAAGACATTATAGTGTTCCATAATGTGTAGATTCTACACCGTAGCCTATTTCAGGGCCCTTGTAGATCAATTCCACATATTTGGTGTTCTTGAATTAGTTTGATTTCCTTACAGCTGTTTTTCAGTGTGCAGCTCAGCTGCAAGACAGCTGGCGTCACATGGCAAGAAGCTAACTGATTTACACTATATAGATGATTTAAGTGAAGATATTTTAAATATAAAATAAATATTATACCAAAATGTATCTCTCTGCTCATTTAATCCATTATACCCTTTCTTGCTGTGTAAAATTGCAATTTCACTGGATACTTGTTTGTTGTGTTTCTCCATTGTGAATCTTGGAAGTATACAATGGCAGTTATAAATAAGAGTAATAATTAGAGTTGAGCGAACACCTGGATGTTCGGGTTCGGCGGGTTCGGCCGAACTTCGGAAAAAAGTCCGGGTTCGGGGACTTGAACTTTTAGCCACTAAAATGCCTCTAAAAAAGGGCTAGAGGGCTGAAAAATGAAGTAAAATCAATTGACCTATTCTTATGAATGGGGACTCTATTACGGTTTATAGAGTAGCAATAGCATTACATGTATTCCATAAACCGAAAGTCTATAAACAGAAAGACATTTGTTTTATAGACTTTGTTTTTATAGAATACATGTAATGCTATTGCTATTCTATAAACCGAAAGTCTATAAACCGAACGTTGTTCAGTTTATAGACTTTCGGCTTCTAGAATACATGTAATACTATTGGCTTTCTATAAATTTCTTATGAATGGGGACTCTATTTCGGTTTATAGAAAGCCAATAGCATTACATGTATTCCATAAACCGAAAGACATTCTGTTTATAGACTTTCTTTTTATAGAATAGCAGTAGCATTACATGAAGTCTATAAACCGAAAGTCTATAAACTGAATGTCTTTCGGTTTATAGACTTTCGGTTTATAGCCGAACCCCGAACTCCAACACGGACATACAGTGAAATGTCCGCGTTCGGGTCCGGGGTCCGAACACCGTAATGTAGTGCGGTTCGGGTTCGCTCAACACTAGTAATAATCACAGCTAAGAATGACTAGATCACTGTGTATTTAACCAGTGTAAAATGATCTGCAGATTTGGACTGTGCACCAGTGACACCTAGTGGAAAAACAGTGAAAGTTCATATCTTAAGGAGTTAAAAACTATCACTTATTAACCTGGATTGATTAGTAAGCATCATACACCAGCTCAGTCGAAAAGTTGAACATCCCATGTGATTATATCTTTTTAAATTTCCAAGTATTGTGGCTTTAATGAGATGAGTGATATTCATTATTATTATATTATTTGTGATATTCAGTGATTTTACTTATAGAAGGATGAGTCCAAAAAACATGAAGGGGGGCATGGATTTTTCTGTACTAGGGCCCCATGGTGTCCTAATCCACCATTCGATCTATCAGTGCTTATAGGGTGTTTAGGTGAATGAATCGTAAGTCTCAATGAATAGGTGAATTTTGATGGAATTTCTAACGATTTAGAAGCATAAGCCACATAAGTGGATAACATTTCCAAGAGAAGGGTTTAATGGTTGAAGAGCAGAGAATCTAGGTCTTCACCTTGAGGCGACCTCAACAGAGAGTGGGTCTACAGAAAGTGGGGCAGAGATGATGAGCAGAGAAAAGATGAGCAAGGAATCCACTTTGTTGAATGCATTCGATATATAGTTATATAGTTGAAAAAGAAGGCTTCAATAAAGTTATTTAAAAAAAAAAAAAAAAAAAAAAAAAGCGACAAGAGATTCCCTCCTCTGTGCAGGAGGGAAGATTTTTTTTTCTTCTGGTGCGAACTGGACCCGCCGGGCCTGGGACACCAGTATCGCCCGTCACCCCCTGATGGCGGGCCTGGTTATGGGTCATGATGTGGGTGTGCATCGTGTGTGGGTAGGGGGGGTGCCCAAATTCTGATTGCCTAGGGCAGCACAAAACCAAGATACACCACTGATAACAGGGGCGATGCCAAGTTGAGAGTAGCTGACTGCTGCATTGCTAATAAACAGAATATTTTAATTGATCTCTTTATTGCCAAAAGGATATGTAATGCCCTGCCGTCATACAGATTGACCTGGTTTTATCACTTCCGAAATAACTAGTGTTGCAAAGCAGGGCTTTAAAAAGAAATTTAATGAAGGCAGGAATAAAAATCAATTTTTATCTTTGCTCTTTTCAAATTAGCTTTTATTTTCTTCAACTTTTTTTTAATAGAGTCTGCGGCCCTAATATAGCATCGTATTATAGTAACAGGATGATCGTAACATTGGTTTCAGATAAATTACATTCCTTCAATAAATATGCGTCTTGACATTTGTAAAAAAAAAAAAAGAAGAAGATAAAAATTAGAGAATGGAGCTTATGGTTTGTAACGACGTATTGTGTTCATTCATCGCTGGTAACGCTATTACCCACCGCAAATGTTTAACACATGGTACAAATCATCAGGGTCGCCATCAGGGCTGACAGGTGATACACCTGTCATCGGACCACTGGGGGGGCCCTTAAAATTTTTTAAAGATGTTTAAAAAAAATGTTTTAAATAAAAAAGCTTGCTGGGAGCAGAACTGGCTAGGGGGATCAGAAGACCTCAGTTCACCAGCCTCTCTGAGGCAAGCAGGCAGCATCGTGTCTACACACTCCCCAGGCCACCCCCCAGTGACTTTACAGCACTAGTATCTCACTTTGGGGCTGGGGACACAGAATGCAGTCTATAAGTCAGAATTCTGACCATGGGAGGGTATGAATGGGAGGGTAATGTAACTATTACATCACAAGAGGTGGAGTAATGATCCTTTTTGATCAGGTTAATCTCCTCTCTTTGTGTTTGGAAGGTAGGTAAAAAAAAAAATAAAGGCAGGTAAAACAAAAAAAAGCTGTACACAGCCACATAGTCCTGCCCACTATGATACACAGCAGCCAGTAAGATAGCAGGGGAGTATCTTATGACATCATCATGCAGGCTTTGGTCACAGATGTAAAGTAAGCTAGAAGATTTTGGACGATGTTGCATCACGGGAAATATTCACAAAATGAAGCCAGGAGATAAACACCTAATTATATTTTCCTTTTATAGGCAATTATTTCAATCATATAAAAAACGAACAAACAGTGGCATCTGATTTATATATGTGTTTGTTTTAAATAAGCAGGTTATCTAGTTACATCTTATGTAAGTGGTAGTGTCTCTTTAATGAGTTTAACCAGAGGACAGTGGAATAATTGCCCAGACTGGTCTTGTTTCTGCCCCATCAGCATGTCCACATGATTTGTTGCTGGATTCTGAACACTGAGCTGCGTGCAACCAGATAGTGCAGGCAATTCCATCAGATAAAGGCCGAACTTGTTGGCACTACCCCCCCCCCCCCCCCCAACAATTCATATGTCCAAACAAAAACATATATTTATGTGGGAGTGGCTGATGGTGTGGCTGTGGGCGGGGTGGGCGGGGCTTTCCTGGAGGTATTTTCAGTAGCTATATATGTAATTTGATAAGTCATTTAGAACAAGAATTAAGTATTTTATTTACACAAATTTATAGAAAAACACATTTACTGCAGTTTAAATTCACTTGTGAGTTTTTATTTATTTTTTTGCTGTGGAGCTCTGTGATACAAACTAAAAATTCTGAGCTCCCAGAAAAGAGAGACCATAGGGGAGGAAAAGGGGAATTGGATGCAAAATAGAGACGCTAGAGAGGGAAGGTTACAGTAAGCTGCTGTCTGGCTGCCTTACACTTTCCAACTTTGAGAGAATATGTGGGGATAATTAACATGAGAGACAGTCTGTATTCAGAACATTTAGATTCCTTTTCACCAGCGTCCCAGCAAATCAGGAAACCTTGCACTTTGCTGCATGCTCTCGGATTGAACCAGATTGGCCCCTGATAATAGTTATTATTAGGCCACCTAATGGCACTCAATTTATTGGTCTAGGAGAGCTGAAGGACAGAGGGCCTTGTGGTTTGAACATGTGCTGCAGTTGGAACATTTACCCACTGAAGATCCCAACTGGGGGAAAGAGATATTTTATTGCCTTAACAAAGTGATGGGAAACTCCAATAAAACACTGGTTAGCACATTCCTGGACCAATCTCATTTCATTTCCAGCACTACATAGGCAGTGGTGGACTGGCCTGGGATGGCCGCCACTTTAAAGACTGTCTTTATTTCTAAGCATATTCCGGAGCTCTCTCGCTTAGCTCACTTCCCGTCTCTTGACCGCCTTCCTGTTTCTGGCCGCTCCTTTTTTTTCCGTTTCTGAGTAGTCTTGCTGTTTGTCCCAAAGCGGCTGCACAGATTTCTCCCCTCTTCGTAGACTCAGGCAACGAGCTCTTTGAAGGAGGTGGAATAATGTTCCCTGGAAGTGAAGTAAGTCAGGCTTAAAATGCCCAATGTCATAACATTGGTAGGAGCCAGAGAACAGCTAGCATTTATTTAGAAATGTTTCCCTTTCTTTTTTCACTTCCCTCAATATTATTATGGAATAAAGCTATTGTAACAAACTGTGACCAGCATATGAACATACCCCATATAAAAGAGTATTTAAAGATACAGAGGCATTGCTGACAATTTTCCTTACGACTTGAAGCACTTAAAAGGCTTAAACATCTCCTACTAATGAGCTAGAAAGAGTGTAGATCTCTAAAGGAAGGTCTGAGGCCCCCCCCCCCCCAAAAAAAAGAAATGCAAAATAGTATAAACTCTTTTACACGTGGAGTCTCCTGTTTATGACATCACCATTTGCATACTAAGCCACAGGTGATGTCATAAGAAGGAGACTCCACAGACACATTTTCTATTCTCTACATTCACAGTAAAAATGATTTTTAGGTGAAACAGTCCCTTAAAGTACTGTGAAGCCACCTACACTTAATTTGCTGGACATATGCTGTACACAGAGAGTTAAAAAAAAAAAAAAAAATGGAAATGGACAAGGTACAGGTAACCATATTTTTTGTGGTAGCAAAATTAGCAAATTGTGACAATGTGAGGGTGTGCAAAAATAATCAACATTAACACTTATCTGTAACAAAATCTTGTGTACAGCCAGCAGATGCTACATAGAAACACACAGAGAATATAAGCAACAATATAGTGCAGCATGTTTGACAATGGGCGGAGTTTCCCTATACCATAGTTGCCAACATCGGCCATGTTTCCAGGGACACATATGTGTTCCACATGCTGCAGACAGAGCATGCAAAGTGCAGCCCGGCAGTATGTAGGATGAATATACGCACATACAGATCCAATTAATTAATCATCTTGGGTCCTATGAGATCTCCACCCTGATTAACTAATTGGATTGTGTCTGTGCGTATATACATCCTACATACTGCCGGGCTGCACTTTGCATGCTCTTTCTGCAGCATATGGAACAAATATGTGTTCCTGGAAACATGGCCAATGTTGGCAACTATGCTATACCCACCCACTACCATCCACTCTGGTGTTGTAAACATAGAAACATAGAATGTGTCGGCAGATAAGAACCATTCGGTCCATCTAGTCTGCCCAGTAAATGTAGAGCCTATTGAAATCCAGGTTCACGGATAACAGATTTGGACCAGTAGTGTAGGTTACTGCTGTATATGGATCAACCCTCTACTGGCCCCTTAAGGGAATCAGAGACTCCAACAGAGTGGCAGGGATGAGTATAGAGCAGTGTGGACCTCTTGTACAACAGTACACTACAATACCAGTCCAAATCTGTTTTCCAATAGGCTCTACAACACCAGAATGGATTGAAGTGGGTGAATATAGGTAAACTGTACCCACTGTCAAACATACTGCACTATATTGTTGCTTATATTCTCTTTTTTTTTCCACGTACCATCTACTGGCTTTGCACAAGATTTTTGATACAGAAAAAGATTTAAAAAAAAAAAAATGCTCAGACTCACATTGTCACAATTATCTGCACTTTACACTTTTGCAGTTACTTTTCCCTCAAATTTGTCATTAACCTAATTGATTTTAAAATAGTTTGATCTGATCATAGACCTGTGTAATGACCAACAAACTAGTAACAGCTTTTTTTCCCTGTCTAACTTAGTGATGGAGAAGTTTGACAACTGTTCTCCATCACTGGTCTAACTGATGTAAACATTACAGCTTAAGAACAATTTCAAATTTTGCCACTAGATGATGCAATAGGAAAGCATTTTTAGCTGCAATTTTAAAGTCCTTGGATCTGTCAGGGTTCTTTTAATTGCAGTGAAATGCTATGTAGGTCACTGCAATAATAAATATAAGTGTTTTATGAACTAAACACGAGGGACACATTTTAGGTTTATTCAAAAAGGCATAACCCATATTTAATCCAGCAGAAACACAGCCAGGGAGTTATGGGACCAGAGCACAGAACATGGACTTTCTATATCAAACTAACGTTTCGCCTGTGCCCTAACTCTCTTTAGATTGCAAGCTCTTGCAAACAGGCCAAATGTGTTCTGTATTATACAGCAGAAGGCACAGTATCATAATATTATTTATGTAAGTTATTCAATTACATGGATACCAATTGTCCTGGATTTCACAAGACAATCACTGTGTTTGAGGTCCTGTCAAAGTTAAGGTTGTCCTGGTAAATTTTATGGACCCAAAAAACCAAACACTACAGATTTCTATGACACATCGTAGTCTTGTGTCTGCACTGAGGATGTGGAGACCTAATTCTGGGAGACCCGCCAACACCACTTGGTGACACAAAATGCCCCTTGACCCCATCCCCGATAGGCCAAATTCGTCACGTATCAAAGCCCGCGTGCGGAATGTTGACAAGTATGGAATGATATTGTGAGATTACAGTACGTTACTGAATAACATAACAAATAAATCGCTCTGTATACCTGTCGCACTCAGGTAATATCAGTAATTCCAGCAAAATGGGTGGAGTTTAGAAATGGCAACACTTGCTGATGTCGTAATTCCAACCGGTTTTCTCATATCTGGTCCTGTGCCAGTCATGTTATGCGCCTTTTCGATTAAGATGGTTTTTGTTAAAATGTTCTTATATTTGAGAATAATGACTGCACCTGGGAGATGGCTAGCACACCCTTACATATACCAAAGAGCTTTGTGCATGGTCAGTAACCTTGACATTCCCAAGTCACCCCCCCATGTGGCCGGGGGGACATGTTGGGTTATCTGGTCCTAACCCACAGATCACTGTGCTGATCAGATAGTAAGATATTTGCCATATCAAGCAGATTCCTATCAAGCAGGTGCCACTTTTTCGCAGGCTGGTTTATAACCTACCCGTTCACTCGTTGTAATTGCCTGACTCTGCTCACAAACCAGCATTTCCAATAAAGAATCTGCTTACAAGCCAAAAAAAACAAGATGGAATTAGAGACTTTAATTTGGTGAAATGTAATTTTAGGCATTGCTAATTACAATAAAAATCTGTAAGGTAATTATCTGTATTGGATTTGGCGCTATTTTTGTGGGCTTTGGAACTGTTGTGTGAATTGCTCGGCCCCTGCAGTCATTATTTGTCTATGAAGTAAAAGTAGATTGTAGCTCTCTGTGTAATTTGTAAATCCCTAATTTGTCACTGATTTTTCTCCCTCTGGCACTGCAGGCATCTCTTTGAATCCTACAGTTTTCCCAGCAGGCCAGGAATGCTACTTACTCATCACTAAAGAATTTTAAATGCCGTACCCCGGCTGCCTATCCCTTCCTGTGATGACAAAGCTTTTCTTAAACCTGAGCCTCTTTCGGAGTCAAATTAACTCACCAGTGTTTCAATGACTTCCTTATTGAAGCAATCTGTCTGTGAAGTTGTGAATGGGTAATATTTGGGAATGAGTTCTAACAATTCAGTGACACAATAGAAGAGAGAAAGAGTGTCTACATTTCTGTTCTTTTTTTTTGTTTTATTTTTTTTCCAGTTGTTTTAGTTTTAGAGCAGATGATTATTAAAGATACCTAAACATTGTTTTTTTTTTCCTATTACAGAAGAGAATAAAAAATTGATGTATAATGTTAGCCGAATTGCAAGAAAATGCATGGACAAAAAAGGGAACTTAAAATACAGTTTGAATCAGGCAGAATACCTCTTCTGCCTGATTAAAAGGACTTTTGAATTCACCATTCAAGTCATTTTAAACAGGCAGAAGTGATATTCTGCCTGATTCAAACTGTATTTTAAGTCCCTTTTTTGTCCATTGAGCATTGTGTGCGCAAAGCAAAAAATATTTCTTTCCTTTTTTGTGAATCTGACTAAAGACTTGCAAGCTGCCATGTCAAAGTTCTGAAGCTCTGTGGCATGAACACAGCTATTGGTGTGTGGGTGTCTGACACGATGATCACAGCTATAGGGTGAGAAGAGATACTCCTCTCTGTTCAGCTATGGGTTGTGCGAGTAGCGTTGATACATGACTGGTGCACAAACACACCAATGACAGAGAGGATAGGCAGATCAGTACCTTTGGCCTGTGAACAAAAGGCATATTAATCAGGCAGAAATGGTATTCTGCCTGACTGAAACTATATTTTCAGTTCAGTCCCTCTTTAAGAAAAAAATGTGTTTTGAATCTACATAAATATACCTGTGTTTTGTCATCACCATGTGTGATTTCATATACATGTGATGGTTATGCCATGGTTCTGTAAATATAAACACTGTATTTGATCTGTTTTGAGATTTCACAGAAATGTTTTACACGCACAGGGTATTGCACCTTACAATATGTTGGCGCTTAATAAATAAACTGCTAATAGTACAGAGATACAAAGTGAGTGAGCTGACACTTGGGGAATCTCAAGCAAATCAGAACCGAATGTCTCTTAGCTTAATCAAATCCCTATTACTTCAAATGGACAGTTGACTTTGCAGCTGAACTGATGAGGCGCTCATACAGGAACTTCCTCTCTGAAGAAGGACAAAGGTCGAGTCTTATTCTAGTGGGGAAGGATTAGCACTTCCAGTGACTTGATGCCACCCATCTCGCCTACCGCGTTACCTTATGATGAAGGATCATCACGGATCTCTTTGCTCCTTGCACAAAATCAAAACAGGAATAGACCAGTATAAATGAGATTGCAGAATGGTGGAACTTTGGCCAGATTTTATACACCCATTGCAACCTTCCTTAGTTTGACATGCTCGGTAAATCAGGATATGTGGCTCAGGATTTGAATAAAGCTGTCGATCAGAATTTGGCTTTCTATGCGGATTTATAAGTGGCGAACTCAAATGGACAGCCATGAACAGCACTTCTAATTATTATTATTATCACGTATTTACGAAGGATAAACATGTTCCGTGCAGTCTGTTCATTGTCTTTCCATGTCCAACAAAGCAACGAGTACTGTGCATGACTTGAAACAAGGACAGACATTATTGCTTTTAAATTAATTTTTCAAGTCGATCTGTACTGGGTAATTCAGCGACAGAGATTAAGGCTTGAAATCTATGTGACACAAAAAAAACCTGCATTTATTTTTAAAATAGCTGCCTTTTAATTACTGAATGCCATTTTAAAGGGGAAATTCCACCTACAATTGATCTAAGTTTATGTATAGTAAGGAAAAGGAAACAGATCTGTCTCATCAGCCTTTCTCCAACTTCTCCTAATGCTTAAAAAAAACACATATAAAGTGCAACAGGTATTTCTGTTACCATAGCAACAGTCCTGCCTATCTCCCCAAGCCCACCTCCTTGTTCAATATTAGAGCACACAAATCTGGAAGAACCCATACCCTTCCGCATTCCAAGCACTTTAAACAGCTGAGCTCAACAGAGAGTGGCTGATTCCACAGAAATAACTAATGATAGCACTTTCTGAGCTGGAAGCGCGGAAGAAAGTCAGCCTGCTCTGTACTCACTGTTACTGGCGTAACTAAATTTGCTTTGTAAAACTACAGGAGAAGTTCACTTTGCTTTAAGGTACGATTAAGTACATCTCACAGATAACAAAAATGCATACCACATACAGAAAATAAACTAAACGGAATTACCCCTATAATGGCAGAAACCCAGAAATCAAATTTAAAAGTCAATAATCCAAAAGTGATAATTTCATGTTTGGGAATAGCTGACACTGCTCATAATAATTTCTGTATGGTCTCTCCCCTACATTCCCAGTTAAATAAATACATGTATTTATTTTTTGATCTGCTGTTAAATGGGAAACACTGTGTAATACCGTTCTGGACTTGGTCTCCAGGACATACTTGAAAACGAGAGAAATCTCAATGTATTCTTCCTGGTAAAACGGTTTCTAAATAAAAGTATTGTATAGTTAAGGAATATATTATATTATGCATTATCAGCTAGGGACTGAATGTAAAAAAAAAACAATGGACACGTTAACCAAGGGTTAAAGGGCAGTGAGTCCACTATTTGTGTTCAATTCTATTTTCCAACCAAGATCTGCTAAGCACTGAAACAATCTTTAAATGGGTTTTAAAGCGCTATTTTGACTATGTGAGATGACAAATTACAAAGGCAAATTAACTTAATTATCCTAGAAACAAAAGAACCAAGAGCTGAGGGTGAACGGAGTCAATGCCATTCGCGAGCGGCGCATTAAAAAACTTCATATTTTTTTTAAATTTGCTTGAACTATAAAAGCAGCAAACTTATCAGTTACATTTAAAATACAATGCATTATATAATGAGCGAGCGACCAAAAAAAATTATTTTTTTCTTTTTTTTGACGTGGAAGCAGCATTCAAATGAAAATCAAAAAACGCGTGAACTCGCAAGATATCTTTTGTTGTAAGCAATAAGCATATGTAATCGATTTAATTATTAATTTCTCATTGTTCTGTGTGCAGAGACAAGGTTCAAGGCACAGCTATTCTCTGGTTTTGCAGATTTATGTATAATTGTTTCCAATAAAAAAAAATAATATATCTCTTTTCTTTTTTTCCATGCTTTATATACTGAATTAACATCTGCCCCTCTACAAAGTTATTCCATCAACGATAGAGCTTTTATTTTGGGGTGATAGTGCTCCTTTTCAAGCCCTTTGTGTACATGGATTATTGTGAATCCTTTTTTAAAAAAAAATTTCAATGAACACATTACTTTTTGTTAAGGCCTGTCTGTAAATAAATGATAACAGCCCCTTCAATGTGTATTATTTTTATTAATATTATTTTGCCTTTCAAGGGCCCAAATTGCATGCAGGAAAATGTTTGGAACATCAAACAAAAGGATGAAGTTTTAAATAGAGACAATTAAATCTTTGTTTTCTATTACGATGATTTGAAAGAAGTTAATGGATCATAATTGTCTTATTATTCATAACCAGAAAAATAAAAAGTAATTTTAATTTAAAAAAAAATGTTTTTAAGGTTTGATTACTTGACTAATCACGTACAAATTTTTCTGTGATGATCCCTCTGCGAATCAAAAGGAGAACTTGATAAAGAACATATTTGCAGATGTCATTTAGATGTTGATTAGCATCTGCTATGACCTGAAAAGTCATTGAAGATATCAAGGTGTTTTTATAGAATCCTTCCTGACCTTTTGCTTTGGTAATTGCTGAATTAATTAGTCCTCCTTTTAACTTGGATTTGGTCCGACCCAATTACTAAAAGCTGGAAAAGTTTTTTTATTATTCTTTTTTTTAAACCTTATGTCAAATGGTTTGATTAGAATTTTGGGGATTTTCAGTAATATTATGAATAATAGACATACATTATCTAATCAAATCTTTCCCAGAGACATTTTAATGCTTGGCTTTTTCTATGCTGGTTCTAAATTGCAAAGTGTACTAATCAAATAGACATGTAGATGTTAAAAATGTATGTTATATTACAAAACATGTATTCAGATTTGTAAATAGATGTCTTGGTCATGATTTATCAAGGCTATCCATGGTTAATTAAATGAAAAGTCATACTGTGAGTTAGGGGCTTGGTACCAGGGGTGCATCCTATCCTTGGCACCCACTCTACACTCAACCAAAGTTTCCTTTACACCAAAACATTCCTCACACTTTTAAAATCATGCAATAATTAAGTGGGAGCTAGCTGTTCCTCCTTGCCCTTTTTCTCCCCCAGCTGTGGAGATTCTGATGCAGATGAATGCATCAGAACTTGCTGATGCCCTTCCACCTAAACCCTTACTGTGGGGAGCTCTTAAAGAAATGGGGAACTGTGAAACTTCTCCACACCCTCTAGAAAATCAAACAGGTCCACTGGAGCAGCAACAAAGGGGGAAGAAGCCTTAGACTGTTAAGGGTAGGTGAACTAGACATAGAGTGCTAAAAAAAGCATTTATTTAGTTGCTCTCAGAGTGGTTTGGTCTGTTCTCTTCCTCTCCCTCTAACTGGTCTCCTCCCTGTTACTCTGGCTGCTGCTTCTTCAAATGCATGGTCAGAGACAAAAGGTAGTTTATTCAAACATGTATTGCAGCTGGGGTTAGTTAATACTCCAGCTGCTGAGACTACATTTTCCATGAATCTCATACAGTCTGGTATGTTAAGCATTGTAGAAAAGTGAGTACTCAACAACTGGAGTGCCAAAGATTTACTATTATTTCATTGTGGATTGGTACTACAGCTGCTGTGGAATGTATATCTAAGAGGGAATCTAAACAAACAAACATCAAATGCTTGAAGATAAGACACAACCAATTTTTAACTTTTGTTAAGATAAAAAAAATAAAAAAACATCCAATATGTTGAAAAGTGGTTGCTTCATATCTTTAAACATTTGATTTTCTGTTTAGGTTTGTCTTTGTTCCATCAACTGGCATCATTGAACTTGGCTTGGTGTGGCTCCTCTTTATGAGTAACGATTCAACAGTGACCAAAAGTTTGCCACATTGTGTGCTACTTGTTAATGTCTTCCTATATTTGCAGAATACCTATCATTCCAAAGTTAATAAAAAGATCTATAAAAAAAACATAAAAACATCCAAATGCAATCATAATGGATGGTTTCATCCATGAATGTCTGGATGGGAGGCAAGTGGTCTCACTTGCCCGCTCCTGGATTTTTTCTTTTTAAAGCTGCAAGGGGAGACCATCCCTAAACATTCACGATCCAAGCCCCTGTGAAGTCCACATGGTGGCAGAGTATGTACCAACACAGACACACTTCCTCCTCTGACCCATCACACCCCTGCACCTTCTGAAGATTAACATACCATTAGG
Source organism: Pelodytes ibericus (assembly GCA_036172795.1). Taxonomy (NCBI): domain Eukaryota; kingdom Metazoa; phylum Chordata; class Amphibia; order Anura; family Pelodytidae; genus Pelodytes; species Pelodytes ibericus. Next base: position 17,303,313 of record CM069865.1, read on the forward strand.
GCTCGCTGTCTCATGAGGCATGTGGGACCATAGCAGGAAGAATTCATATCCATGCAAGTGTTACATATCCCACAATCCCGCAAGTTGTGCCATCTGGGTACATCCCTCTTCAGTCAAGCAAGGTAGCCAATCAGAAGAGGCCAATTTAATTAAACTGTATTAGCAACCATTGCATTTTTCACTCACCCTGAAATCAGAAAACCCAGTCTGCCCCAAGTATTTGGTGCACAAAACACATCAGACGAAGAAAAAATTAGGTTGATGCAATGCACCCGACAACTCAAGTGCACAAACACACTGACACCAAACCATTAACACATATCATCAATACATCCATGGATAACACATGCTAATCACCTTATGCGTTTTACAGATTTTGGGGGCTTACTCGTAGGCCTCAATTTGAGGTGAAAAAACTCATCAGAAGGTAATATTTTGACCCCCTTGTCCCCCAAAGTAATATTTCTGCAGGAGCCCCTGGTTCTGTAAGCCATCCACTGAATATTCCCCAAACTAAGTCACATCTGTTATGATTTGTGTTGTATCACAACAACTTATCTGTGAGAGTGTGAGAATGTTCATGGTATTTCAGTCACTCTCACAGGACAGACTGTTTTCAGCGGGAGCCAAGCAGAAAGAAATGTGCAAGTCTGCTCACAGCCCAGTGCGTTAGACAAAGACAAGGCTTTCTGCATTGCTACATCTGGTTTTGTCACTGCTCTAAGGATGTCGTATTGATGGCAAATTCTTTGGAATGTCATGAAATGAGAAAACCAGCCACTAGACAAAGGCAAATTTATCAAGCAGGACACTGTTGCTTGGTGCACAAGACTGAGATGCATTAGTGATGATGAGCTGGAATAGCTGGGACAGAACATGCATTAAAACTGGCAGCGACTCTACAGATATCACTCCTGGCCTTTCGAAATGGGCCTTGGGAAAAGACCCACTCGTGGAACAGAAAATGCCTGTTTAGAAAGGCACATTTCAAAAGGATGGATTTCAACAGTGATTCATTCTAAACCTTTTACACTAAAAAGACACATGGACAGCATCAGTTATGGTCAAGTCGGTTAATTGACCAACTGAAGTGCTTCATTATGTGATGTGACTGTAGGACATTATGTGACATGTGGCACTGCTGTGTGGAACCAGGTCACGTGGGTCAGGATGTGTATAGGAGGCATGGTAACAACATGTAATTACTCCAAATCTCCGCAATTGCCCCACTGCAATATTTATAATTCAGTGAATTAGTGAATACTAATTACATTGTATTTTTATTGTATCAAATATTTTATGTATTTTAATGAATATTTTTTACATTTACATGTAATAAACAATGAGTATTTGTTATAACAGTTGTAAGTCGTAGATTTTTTAGAGGCGCTCCCTTTAACAGAATATTTAGCTCTTTCTGCTATCTACGGGAAACCCCAGTGGTGTCAGGCAGCAGTGTTTTTAGATTTCTTCTCCCCTATTTTTCCCCTTGATTTTAATAGTGTGTTTACAACATACTTGTTGACTGGAGGGCTCAGTTTTAAACTTAAATCTTTACTCATCCTTGGTACCAACAGCACTAACTTGTGGGGTTCCAAGACTATTTATGCTATCTCCAATTTTATTCGCAGCTAACACTGCGCAATATCATCAGATGACCTAAGATATCATTGCTGAGCAGCATGGGCGTATTATGCCCTTGAGTGACAGGTGGACTGCCAGTCTGGAGAATACCTGTCATTCAGGGGTATATGTGTAATTCCAGGGGTATATGTTCTGCGAAACGACAGCACCCCCCCCCCCCCCAGAAATACGCAGGATACATCCAAGGGGCCGCAGAAGCTGCGAATTGGCAACAGAGTCACTCACTCTGTTGCCAATTCGACCAGTACTAAAGGTATACGAATTACCGTTAAAGTGAGTGACTCTGTTGCCGAATTTGCAGCTGCCGTCTGTCTCTCAGAAGTATTTCCGGGGTTTGTGGGCTCTCTGTTCGGAGCACACAAACTCCGGAAACAGACCCCGCGGCTCCGTGCTATGTGTGTGGCGCACACCTAGCACATATGGAGCATCCGCGTCTGCTGAGCAGATGACACACAACTCTTGTCTCTTGTAAACTCTGACAAAACACAAGCTCTGTTGATGAGAAGACAATCAGAAGTTCTCCCGTCTAGCCTGGAAAAACAGTGATCGGAACTTCCAAGCTCAGTTGATAAAACATGGTCTTGGCGTGCTGATCCTGGGTTTCCAATTACACATCATATGTCTTGCAAATTAAATTCCCCCAATTTACACAGAACATAGTCAAGATTCAACTTAACAACAGCAAGAGGGGTTTTCTGAATTGTTAAATGTATCTAATTTTGGTAAACATAGTACACCTATAAAATACATTTTTTATATTTTTACAACCGCCCTCAAGTACCCCTTTCCTCTACCAGAAAAACGCTACTCCGTATTTATTGGTATATCCAATGTTGCAAAATAAATGTTTCTTTGATGATGAGGCAGGTGAAGCACAACAGGGCTGGGAACCGAATGCTTTAAATATAACCAGGCCTGACCAAATAACCTAATCCCTTTTATATTTGTTTTTAATCTCAGCACAAGGAATATCCTTTGAGGATGGCTACATTAAGTCATTGCTCAACGACTTACATTAAAATGCTGTGACTTATTAAGCAAACTCACTGTACCCGTTGCAGTTAATAAGATGTGGAAAGCTTTGTAATTTGATTTGCTGGACCATATGTTGTAAAGTGATACTGCTGATTTCAATTCTAATTTTTTTTTTTTTTTTCAATTTAAGCAGTGGGCAATAGTTTGTCAGACAATCAATTTGTATGTAATAAAAAATGATCTCCAAGCCTAGGAAACATTCCATTGCATTAGGAGTTCTCTGCGGATGGACAGCCAACAATCCCTTTTCCAGGACAACCCCCATGACAGTTGGCTAACCTGTGCTGAGAAAAAAGATGCTGGTTGAGGTTGATTGGAGTTGTAGTCCATGACAAGCTGGAGAGCAGCCTTATGTGTACCACTTCATGGGATCATCTTCCATGTTCTTCTCATCACATCTTGGACAGTATTTCATATGTCACGTCTTGATATGATCTAATTCTAATTTACTGCTCAATAAGTATTGCCACCTGTTTTTAAAAAGAAAAAAAAAAAAGGATACCGGCCATGCTATTGCCTCCACTGATCTCAAATAAAATACTGGCTGGGTGGCAGCATTTGCTCAATTCCCAAAAGTATAACAAGTTAAAACAAAAATATTAAGAAAATAACTAAGGTTTATTTGAAAGATTGCATCAATTGTAGATAGTTTGTATAGAAATTATTTAATGAAAGAATATAAATAATGTACCTTATTGAGCTCTCTTTGCTTTGTTTAGTTCTAACAGGGGGCAGACATGTTTAGAATCTTGGGTCAGATCTCCCTTCATCTGAACCAAGGAGAATAAAGAACTGTCCTAAGATTCTAAATAACATGTCCACTCTCTATTAGAGCTACACAGAGCAAAAAGGGCTCAGTAATGTACATTATTTATAATCTTTTGTTAAAACATTTATATTTAAAATGTATACACTTGGTACAATCTTTCAATGAAACATTACTTATGTTTTTGCTACAGTTGACCTTTAAATCTACCAATATTTAAAAGACACTCAAGGGATTTCCAAGTTAGTATGTTTAAGTCGTAGGGTCTAACCACAAAATCTAGGCTAGAATTGGGGAGGAACTTGTTGTCCATAGGATACAGAGTGCTTAGATAAGGGCAGATATAGTGCTAAAATAAGCTTTGTCTCTTTTAAAAGCTTTCAGTATACTGAGAGCTATTTAATGGAAAAATAGTGGAAATGCCGGTTTCTACTGCATAAATCTCTGTTATTACCTACATGGGCCCTGTGATATTGTCATAAATTGCATGTGCCTCCCATTTTACAATGATCTGGGACTAGGTTTGCCACCCAGCCGGCTTGCTCCCAATGTTAAGTCTAAGGCGGTAGTAGGAAGGCCGGTATTTTTTGGGGGAAACGTGGCAATCCTATCTGGGCCACGCATCTTTGGTCAGATCTAACCAAGGTTCATGGCAATATGGCAGCTCTCATGCAGCTAACTGAGGTTTAGTGGATTTAAACCAGGCATTTCTTCTATTCCTCCTGTCTCCTAGTGCTTAGCTTTCTGAAAGTTATTAAAAGTTTTTAAAAGAGGCAAACTATATCTTAGAATTATAATTGTCTATTTTCAAAGCGTCTCTGAACCTTCCTTAGCGAGACTTCAATGCAGACTCAGTTACAACTGTTTTCCCAAAATCGGAGCAATTCACGAGGGCAGTCGTTTCTACCGAGGGACTCCACTGAACTTTCAAACCCATTCAAATAAATTAATCTTTTGCATTACAAAAGTCCTGCTGGGAGTTAAGTGATTAGGTGGCAATGTACACGTTTTTATTACCTGCCTTCCAACGCAAAGAGAGGAGACTGACCTGATCAAACACGATCATAACTCCGCCCCCCTTGTGATGTAATAGTTACATTACCGTCCCATTCAATGCAAGTCTATGGTCAGAATTCTGACTTATAGACTGCATTCTGTGTCCCCAGCCCCAAAGTGATATACTAGTGCTATAAAGTCACTAGGGGGTGGCACCCAAAAACACTATATTTAAAAAAAATGGCGGCGCCCAGTCACATTTGTTTAATAAAATATTACATAAAATAAACTCACATAACAAAAACAAAAAACATATCTGCTATCAGCAATGCAAAATAAAAAATAAAAACTCTTCATTTTTTGGTAGGCGTACAAAATCTGGAATATTAACTATTTATGTCTGAGTCTATACATAGGTACAAAAAGCGGACAATAAATCAGCTGTGATCCGGTTTAAAGGGTATACTCACCTCAACATTATTTTTACTGGGAATGAAGAGAATAAAAAATGATTGAAAATGATCTATACATTGTGTTAACAAAACTGCAAGCAAATGCCTAAATTAGGAGAAAAGGTGTTTTAAATGCGTCTGCGGAGTCTCCTGCTTATGACATCACCTGTGGCCTAATATGCAAATTACACATTTGCCATTTGAAAACCAGTTCATTTGCATATCATGCCACAGGTGATGTCATAAGCAAGAGACTCCGCAGACCCATTAAAAAACTTATTTTTCTCCTAATCCCAATTTTCAATCATTTGTAATCATTTTTTTTTTTTATCTCTACATTCACAGTAAAAAACAGTTTTCAGGCGATATTAGTCCCTTTAAACAGAACGACTAAATTCAAGATCTAAATTACGTCTAGCTAGAGGATCATTTCTTGGAATTAAAAAGAATAATTTCATACGACTAACGGCTTACTTTCCTGAGAGCAGAATGCCTTTTTTTTTTTTTATCATTTAGGCATAAAAATTATTATAAAATTAGCAAAATAAAACTGTGAACGGTGAAAGAAGCAGGAGAAGAAAAAAAAAAAAAACCCCAGGCCCTTTGCACTCTTTACAAATGATTGGGTTTCAGAGTTCACTGTTCCTTTTTTCAGACAAGAGAGATACTATTTGTAGTAATGTCTTAATATCGCACCTAGCATGGGAATTTACCAGAAACAATTTCCTACCAACCAGCGGTGTCTATAATAGAACATTTCTGAAATATCGAAATTAAACTTTCTATTAAATGACAGATAATAACACATGGAATTTGAGACACTAACCTCTATTAAATATACTTCCTCAGCAATATGTTGAATTCTCATAAGGCCACACATAATAGGAAGTGTTGTACAGATCAGTTGGCCTCTTGGGTTTCCAATTTTTTTTTTTAGACATAATAAAGTGACTATATAGCTGTTAAACCAGACTGGCTGTGTTACATAACTCATAAAAGTTAAAATCAAGCTGACTTATCACACTACACACTTTCCCAACCTTGTTAAAATTGACACTATGCTCCATTTACCATTTTCCCCCCATTTATTATTATTAAAATCCTGACTAGGAACCACAAAAATGATTAAATAAAAGCCGGAAGCATAATGTTTTGCTTCGGTTTCAAACCAATATTGCTGGAGGTGTTCAGCAGTTATTGAAAATATATATTAAAATTGCGAAACATAAATATATTGTTAACTGCTGCCAAGTAAAACCCAAATAATAATATCTACTGCGGGATATTGTTGCAATTTATTTACTTTTTTTTTTTTTTTTAGATAAAGAGTGTTTGGTTTGATATTATTTTAAAAATATTATAAATATTGTCTTTTACATTTTTTAAGTTGGTGCCTGAAAAGTTGTATTATCGATTGTGAAAGGGATAATTTAAGACACTAATTTGGTTATGAAAAAAAAAAAAAAGTAAGAATGTTAAACGTCAAATATTGAAGTAAAAGGCAATTTTTTAAGCAAGTATCATAAACTTGCAACTAGAAACATTTGTTTTACAATAGAAAAATAATCTGTTCAGATATGATTTTATAGGCAGAGTGTTTGGCATGAGATTAGCACCTAGGGATGGTAATATAATAGCATTATGTATCATTTAATATGTTATAGCTTCATTATCGACACCTGGATCATCTCCTAATTATAATATGTTTATAAATTCTGCTTTTCACCAGTTACAATGTGAACGTTTAATTGGCGGGTTTCGCTGAACCAGACAGTTGAACCTATTGGTGTTATGTGTGTTATATGCTATGCTATAATTGGATACCAGTACTATTGTATATTGAAGAAGATGTATCTGTGTTCAGTGTTCTGTTTTTAGAATTCCTCAATCACCAATGGGAAGTTTAAGAACAAAGCTTAGCTTCATGGCAGGCAATCCATATTTCTTTGCAGAGCATTTCCAGCATAACATTTTAAGGGAGAAGGCACTAATACCTGTTCATCTAATGTATTGCTCCTATAATGTCAAGCTAGAAATTGACATTCTCTTGGTAAATACAGGCCGTCCTGAAGATGATCTCAGTGGACCAATAACTTTATTTGTTTTGATTTTGCTAACATTCTAAATAAGTTACAGTGCAGGGAGTTTCTCACTCTACTTCTATTCAATTGCTCTATTGATTTCTGGTCCCATCTTAGGTGATGTGGCGGGCTAGAGGATACTACCAAACTTGCTCCTTAATGTTGCTGTTTCACATAGACAGGTTTTTTTGAACATTTTTAAGTACTTAAATCAATCTGTAATTCTCGAATGTGAGTCAGAAGATTGTACTCTTTATTTTGAACAGCTTGTCTGTAGTTTGCAAAACTATTGCCCTATTTGATTTTCTCCCAGGATCTCAAATTTTGTCACTCAAGCTCCCTCAACCAATGTGCACCCTCCCATATCTGACATCACCACAAGCACAGATCAGGAGGCTGCAGTGTCCTAAACCCCACTCTCTTCAGCAACACACATGACTGCCAGTGCTGCACTTCTGGGTGAGGATCTCATATAAGGAGTGCAGGGGAGATCTGCATTCTTTTACTAACCATGATGCCACTTAAAAGGAATATCTGAGCTCACTGCTATCCCGCCAAACTATACCTCTGTTCTGAAAATCGGGACTGTCCCATGCAAATCAAGAGACACCTGTATTTTCCAGAAAACATCTGAATGTCCTGGGATTGCCTTTCTTAAAAAAGAAAAAAACAAAAATCTTTTTAGAACCTATAAATCAGAATGATTTTGGTCTTAAATTCACTTTTAATATAAAGACTCCATTGATTTTCTGGACCTTTCCCTATTTATCGAGGACCATAAGATCTGTAAACGTACCTTTTTTAACCCCCCCCCCCCCCCCCCGATTGTAACGGTTTTATCAGTTTTAGAAGTAGCCATCATGCCGACAGGCTCCATAACAGAAAGTGTACTTTGGAGGAAGGTTATATAAAACAGTGTAAGGTTCTTACTCGTCGGTTTAAGGAGAAATTCTATCCTGGGAAATTACTTGATAAAAGTCAATGAAATTGTCAAAGGTGACCTTTTTGAAAGATGGTGATAGAAACATCGGTTCTGGGAATGACCTCCCTTTTATCAGTTAATTTAATTCTAATGCTAACACTGTTGAGAGGGCACTCTTTATTGGCCTGTGTTAGAAGGCGATCGTGATCTGAAGGGTCACCTTCCTGAGAGATCCCTTGTTATTTTTAGAAAAGCAGATAACCTTAAACAGTTAGTTGCCCCCAACGCTCTACCAAATATTAAGGAAGAGACTCTTGTCCATTTTTTAAGTATCAAACCAAAAGGTTTTTTTTAATGTGGGTTGTGTAAAATGTGCAAAGATCAACCAAGGTACATGTCATCTTTTTCCAGCACAATTAAAGGAAAAAATTTCTAAATTATCATACCCCCTTGGTTCGTTTGTCACCAACTATGAATAATGATATTTCAGCCGTTCGGGGTTAGTTAGGGGTTAGGGTTATTTTTATGGTTGAGGTGTTAGTATTTGGGGTTAGGGTTTAGTATTAGTTTTACAGTTAGTATTAGGGTTAGGGATTATTTTTATGGTTGGGGGGATGCTTTACATGGGGGGGGGGGGGGGGGTTAGTATTTGTCGGCCCTGACAGTTCAGCTCTGTCAGGCGCATCATTTATGCAAGTTGTTTTAGTAGGTTCAGGTTAGTTTCAGGGTTCATTTAGGGTTATGTTAGGGTATTAGGGTTAATATTAGAGTGAAGGTTAGTTAAGGGTTAGAATTAGGGGTTACTAGGGTTAGTGTAAGGGTTAGTATTATTCTTAGTATTAGGGTTAGTGGTTATTTTTATGGTTGAGGTGTTAGTATTTGGGGTTAGGGTTTAGTATTAGTTTTAAAGTTAGTATTAGGGTTAGGGGTTATTTTTATGGTTGGGAGGTTACTTTACATCGGGAGTTTTGTATTTTGTCAGCCCTGACATTTCAGCTCTGTCAGGCAATTTCGTTTATGCAAGTTGTTTTACTGGGCTCAGGTTAGTGTTAGGGTTCGTTTAGGGTTATGTTAGGGTATTAGGGTTAATATTAGGGTATTAGGATTGAAGGATAGTTTTATGGTTAGGATTAGGGGTTACTAGGGTTAGTATTAGGGTTAGTTTTAGAATTAGAGTTTGGGGTTAAGGTTTAGTATTCAAGTTAGTTTTACAGTTAGTATTAGGGTTAGGGGTTATTTTTATGGTTGGGGGGGGGGGTTACTTTACCAGGGAGGTTAGTATTTGTCGGCTCTGACAACAGCGCTGTAACTGCCGTGGCAAAACAGCTGCAACAAAGAGTCCTACACCCCTTAACAGAAACCCATTACCAGAGGTAGGCACCAACACTGTACACTGTGGAATTCTACTGTACATTTTGAATCATCTAGTGATGTTCTATGGACCTTTACAGATTATACCATAGGCACCTAATGGACACTGCTTATCGCTGTCCTTTTCCTCTTGTAGATATGGCTTTTCCAATTGTTTTAAATAGGAAACAATTCGTTTTCTGTTACACTTAACTGTAAATTTAGATAGCAAACAATAATCCATTTGGCACATCATATTGGTTACAGATCACCTTACAATATAAAATCTCATATCTAAAGCTTTATAACCAAATGGCACATCATACTGGACCTGTCACAAATAATATTTACATTAACCCGCAGGGCATTTGTCCATATGCTGTGTTAACATTTTGTTTTCTAACGGTTCAGCAGTTTTACAGATATTTTATTTTTTTTATGAATCAGCCTCAGTGAAATTTATTGTGCTCAGGTCACGTGGGGCTTACGAGTTACCCTTTTGTTTGTGCTTTCTTCACCAGATACAAAGTGAATAAAGATTTAAAAAGTTACAAAATGAGTAGACTCCCAAGAAGAGGCCAGGTGCATGTTGGGAAGTAATATGGTCTAAGTCCAGTAGACAGGTAGTATCAGTGCTATATTGTTATCTTAAATATTATAATATGTAGACGAATATTGGAGTTTTGATTAGTGTAAGTTACCTGATTAAGGTTATGTTCAGGGCACATGTTAAAGTAAATTTTAAAGTAAATATGGATAAGTTTCATAATACTGCTGATATATACCGATCAGCCATAACATTATAACCACCTGCCTAACATTATGTGGGTCCCCTTTTGATGCCAAAACAGTTCTGATCTGTCGAGGCAGGGACTCCACTAGACCTGTGAAGGTGTGCTGTGGTATCTTGGTATACCTAGACATTAGCAGCAGATCCTTTAAGTCCTGTAAGTAATGAGGTGGTGGTCTACGTGGATTGGACTTGTTTGTCTAGCACATCCCACAGATACTCGATTGGATTGACATCTGGGGAATTCAGAGGCCGAGTCAACACCTTGAACACGTTGTGTTCCTCAAACCATTCCTGAACTATTTTTACTTTGTGGCAGGGCACATTATCCTGCTTAAAGAGGCCAATGCCATCAGGGGATGCTATTGCCATGAAAGGGTGTACATGGTCTGCAACAATGCTTAGGTAGGTGGTAAGTGTCAAAGTAACATCCACATGAATGGCAGGACCCAAGGTTTCCCAGCAGAACATTACCCAAAGCATTACACTGCCTCCCCCAGCTTGCCACCAATCTGTGTTATGACTCAGTGGGCTAAAGCATCATCTGTAGAATCAGTTCAATCCTTTATCCTACCAGGGTCAATAAAATGAGTACCATTAAATTGTAAAAGTAGCAACATCCCCAGGATGTTTCTCTCCTGGTTAACCTCTTAAGGACCAATGCACTCAAACAGTGTTTTCGTGTGCCTCTCCCCGATTACACAGTGATCAGTAGCCAGGCACAGTGAGGCAGAGACCCGATCAGGGTATTTACAGACCCTGTAGACAGACCCCACTACCGTTCTGCGATGTCTTGTGACGTTTATGGAGGCGTACCTCAACCAGGACTTTTTTTTGGAAAATGTTCACTTCATGAACATTGGCTACATTTTAACTGGTCACATTGAGGCCAATCCACATGGCCGTGTTTGGGCCATGTCTGTTATGATGGCATAGAACGTCCATGTGTGTTAAGAAGTTAAATGCTTTGTTATTATTATACATATAACAGGCAGTCCTTTGTTAGTAAGTTACATTGCGATAGGATTGCCCATTGGGAACATTCTAAATAATCCAAGCTTCATTGTCTAAATAATGATGAATGGAGAGTGGTCCTTCAATATAAAATAATAATACCATGTCTGGATTACAGCCTAGGAACTGATATATGAAGAATAAATCTTTTAAGCTATGTCTTTTGGATTGCTGCCAAACTGACCTCTTTAAGGACCATAAAGCCACAAACAGAAATCCCTAGCCATGTCAAAGTTGTACCACAAAAAAAAGACAACATGATAAATTCAGGGTCAATGTGGTATTTGGTTAGAATTTGGATATAGAAACCTTATATTTGATGCTTATAAGTTATGAGCTGCAAGACATGGCACATTTACTTATTAAACACCGAGTGAAGGGAGGTGACAAGATGTTGTATTCAGTAAAATACGCACTTCCAGTTGCACTTTACAGAGGATAAAAACACACATTGCACCTCAATTACCAAACAATTCCAAGTAACAAGCAATAGGACTTGGGCTGTCGGATGATCTGACTAAAATATTGGACACTACAAAAATGTCCAGTATTTTTTTCAAGGACAAGGAGCCTGAGTAGGTCCACAACCATGTCCAAAATTCATCCAGCAGATGCAAAGAACAAAGAGTGTTTTCAAATCACAGCATTCTAAAATGTTTCCAGTTAAGGGGCCATGATAACAAACACCACGTGAACGTGCTGGAGTAGTGCTGGAGTCTTCTGTGTGTTTTGTTTTCTCAATACAGATAATAGAGAATAGAAATAAACTGGCTCTTGAATTGGTCTGTCTTCAAATATTTGTCAGGTCCTGATTTATGCAATGAAAAATATGACAAGCCATGCACAGAGATAGAAGGCAGGTATATATGTTAGACCCCTGTAACTGTAGTTGTAGAAAAGAGGTGCACACAAATATATCACCTATTAGTGGCACACTGTGTGCGGGTGACATTGAGCTACAATATCTCCCGACAACAGATGTGAATTTGCGTTACCTGTGCCTTTTCCACTCTTAACGCTGGATCAACCCACTAATAACATAAAAGAGGAGTTAATCTTCACCACCCATGGTAAATTGTCATAATTGCCACAATGTTTTTAAAAAAAAGTGCAATTGCTGTTATTACCTTTTTTAAGCTTCTTTGGACACTTTCGTATTCGCCTGCTTTATATATGCTTGGCCCTATGACCTTGTCTAGTACACCCATTATAAAATGTCACACTTAGTTTTCATATTTGCTCTTCAACCTTTCATGCTTTGAGCCACAACCCATACTGAGAATTTTAAACCATGTAAATAACTGGATAGCAGCAGCACCTATATATATATATTATAGGTGCTTGAAGTATACCCTTCTAATAGTTAATTGTGGCCTATAGACCATCAGTTTAAATCCTTGTTTAGAAAACTTTAATTAGTGCAAAGATCTTGGTTAATTCTCTCTCTCTTTTTTTTTAATATGTATCACATTTCTCATTTAATGTTCCTCATTTGTATTATTATTGGACTTTCATTTAACTACCCACACCTTGTTCTTAATTACATCATTAGCAACATACATGGGGGCCTTCCTGCATAATTACCAACCTGATCATTAGTATATGAGAAAACAAAGGCGTCTTTCAGGCTGTCATTAGTTACTTTGCCTCCGTGGAGGTACTCATTAGGAGAAACTTCCCACCTGGTTCAAATATTGTAATGAGGCTTTTACACTACTTTTCAAACTATAGTTTCTGTTTAGCAGTTGAAAACAATGGGATTTTCTAGATTGTAAGCCGGCAAGCAGGGCTCTCTACCTCATTAGTCTGGTCTTGTTCGTCTAACTTGGTTTGTAGTCCCCTGTACCAAGAGATACATAAATTGTTGGTACTATATAAATAAAAGTTAATGTAATGTAATTCATTTATTCTAGGAAGTTCTTATTGGAATTCTGAAGCACATTACGAAGTTCAAAATGGCTTTTCACAGATATCCTGGTGTAAGTCATTGATATTGTTCGAGCGTAACTAGGAGGAAACTAGAAGTAGGAACTGAAAAGGAAAACAATATAGAGCAATTATTTGTTCTTCACTTATTCTGCCTGTTGATTCTGGCATGATTTAAAGTAACATGAATTGCAGGTAACAGGCAGAGGTGAGGAATCCTGGTGGTGTGCAGAGTTAATGTCAATGAAATCATGTGCTGGTTGAGACCCCCATTTACCTTCCACATCTTGCACTTTTTTCTAGGTTGGACGTCTCTTGAGCTGTACAATATCTCCTGAACTCACTATCCAGCTCTCTCCTTCCCTCTTCATCTTTACGAAATCCCTCACTGCCGACGAGATTGCTCAGTGGCCAACTGTGTGGTGCTCCAACTGTAAAGTCGTTTTAATCCTCAGGGCTACAGGTTCAATTCCTGGCAGAAACAACTTCGCCCCCTTCATGTTACTGAAGTAGTAGTATGGTAAAATTGGTACCACTAAACTGAGTTGTATTTGAAAGCGAGACATTACCTCAACCTACCTTTCCTGTTAAATACTTTTTTTAAATTATTCTTTAAAGAATCATAACACTTAATCAACTAAATCCTACAAGCAGGACTCTCTGCCTTATCTATATATCAGAAAACCCCTTTAAATTCTACAGGAATGTAGGGCCATATAAATAAATACAATGCAGTAGGGTTGATAAAATTGGGTAGTGAAATGTTTTTGTATGGCTTCCAACCTGTCCGGGAAAAATGTTCGAAGATTATTACATCATTGGAATTACCGTATTTGCTCGATTATAAGACGACCCTGATTATAAGACGACCCCCCAAACTTTGGATATTCCTTTAGGAAAAAAACGAAAAGCCTGAATATAAGACTACCCTATAGGAAAAAAGTTAAACTTGTATATATTCACATGTAAATTGCTTTTTTAATAAAATATTATATAAAAAAAATGCATTTCTTGTGTTTATTTCTTTTTATGTGCCAATGCTGCCTCTCTCTTTCCCTTGCCCCCAGCTTTGTCTCACTCCCCACTCCCCCCTCACCTGTCTCTTCCCCCCCACATGTTTTTCTGTGCCCCCCTTCCTCTGTCTCTCCCCCCCTTCCTGCTCTGTCCCCCCTGTCTCTCTGCCCCCCTCCCTCACTCCCTCCCCCTGTCTCTCTGCCCCCCACCTTCCCTCCCCTGTCTCTCTGCCCTGTCTCTCTGCCCCCCACCCTCCCTCCCCCTGTCTCTCTGCCCCCCACCCTCCCTCCCCCTGTCTCTCTGCCCCCCACCCTCCCTCCCTCCCCCTGTCTCTCTGTCCCCCCCCCTTACCTGTACCTCAATCCCTGGTGGCTAGTGGGGGCAGCCGGGGGATGTCTGCACGATACTTGCAGACATCCTCCATGCTGCCCGACACGGCAGTCTATTATGACGGACAGCTGTCCGTCATAATAGTCTGCCGTGTCGGGCAGCATGGAGGATGTCTGCACGAATCGTGCAGACAACCCCCAGCTGCCCGATTTACCCTGGTGGCTAGCGGGGCAGCAGAGGAAGTCTGCGCGATGAGCGCAGACCTCCCCTGCTGCCGCCCGGCACGCTCGCCGGGGCTTCTGTGACGAAAGCGGAAGTACCCGGCTTCTTCACAGAAGCCCCGGCGGTCGTGCCGGGCGGAAGCAGGGGAGTCTGCGCTCGTTGCGCAGACATCCCCTGCTGCTAGAGAGGGGGATCCAGGTCCCCTGCAGCTCTGCTGGTGACCTGGATCCATGTCTTATAATCTGACCTCAATTTGAGGTCAGATTATAAGAGACCTCGATTATAATCGAGCAAACACGGTATACGGTTCAGCCCACAAACTCTCAGTGACATTACAATATTATTTTGGGTTTCCAAAAAAAAAAAAAGGCTAAATGATAAATGCAAGTTCTCTTCCCCAATTTATATCTGGCCCCTGCTGTTGACAACACCGTTTCCCAAAAGGTTGTCCTGTATTTTATGCTGCTGCAGCATCCAAAAAACAAGACAATTACTGTTGCAAGCCTTAGAACACAAGTAAACATATGTGGATTGTTTGGGCCTGTGTTCACTTACACAGTCCCAGAAAAAAAAAAATAATGTTATTGACAGATTTCTTAAAAAAACAAAATGTGTCATTCCCTCCTCCAGTCTATGTTCTTATCTGCAACACTTAAGCTGTTATTGAAGGTTTTACTGGGGTAATGAGTCACCCGTAATGAAGTACAAGGGCAAAAAAAAAAAAAAAGTCTAACGACAGCATTATCATCTGCAAACAATTAAGGTTCTGCCATTACGAAAGGCTGAGGAAGTCTGCAGTCAGTTATATATCCAATTACCATAAAATATATTAGCAATTCATTTATTAATGATTCATTAGTTAACCACACATAATGAGCAAACAATAACTAATGCCGTATCGGATGCCAAACTGAAGGATTGTTAGGGATTTTAAAGATGAAAGGTTATGTGTATGCAATACACTGGTCGTGATCAAGCTAATGTGGGACATAATTATGAAGGCCTCTGTTGCTGGGCGCCACACACACAAACCCCCCCCCCCCCCCCCCCCCAGTCTAATTGAAGTGAAATTAATATTTTTTCACATTTCCAGAACAATAGCTGCTGACTACGGTCTCACATTCTGCCTTCAGTAAGTTATATGGCACAATTAAGTTAATAAAATTCCAGACAGCAAGACTGTGTTCTTTGTTTGCACAATTCAGAGGCCCCTTTTTTCTGGAAAACAATAAATTGCATTCATGTCAGGAGAGGCCCATCCCTGTGCTAATTAACCTTGTGGTGCTGAAATTTACTTTTTTTGTGAAATCTTTTTGCGGGGCTAGAGAGAAACATAGAACCATACAAGGGAAACTTTTCAGTGATCGGCAGTAAATGTGAGACAAGGCCTCAGGCACACAGATGTTAAACCAGTGAATTCCCCTACAGATTACACTAATGGAAACCCTGTCAGAGAAAGTCAAATGCGGGATCTGTGGTCAAAATCTAATTAAATTTTCTGTACTTAAAAGAATATGAAAGCCTGCGGGTAATGAAGAGTGTATATATAAAAAAAAAATAAAAAAAAAAAAATTGCTTGTTTGTAAAACTGTTTAATTGAATAGTAACTACTATTGAGCTATAAGTCACAATGCAACACCTGTTATTAGAAGTATTGTGAATTACAGCCTGCGTTTCGGTGCTGGGGTACAATCCAAATTAATGAAGACAATAGAGAGAGAAAGAGCGAGGAAGAAAGAAAAAAAAAAAAAAAGAACGAGCATTAGCTCAAGGAGTATTTATCCTGCTGTTTGTAAGGAACAAAAGCTGGGTTATATTAGTTTGTTTCTTTATAAAGTGATGTAGAACCTTGAGGTTTTTAGGTTTGATACGTGAGAGGAAGTCTAGTTCCAACAACACCAACACTAGGAAACTGATAAAGGGCAACCGTGGCAAGCTATTGATTTTCTTATCTACATAATCTTTTTTTCCTCTACAAGAATTAATAGTTATTTTTACACATGTTCCTAAATCAATGTTACCCTTTTCTGACTCTGTTATACAATAGAATGGGACTGATCTTCACTTTTCAGGACCTTACGTGTGGGCCATAGTGCCAGTGATGTTTAACTACTGAAAGGAAAGCAATGCTCTCTCATAGCTAGCTGTCTGTAACCAAAGCCTCATAAGGTCCTCTTAACTAAATGGGGGCTTCTCAGAGGCCTTGGTTCCCATAGAACATGTGCAGAACTGTTGGATGTTGTAATTAATTGAAAATGTATTGAAATTAGGTTTTCCACTAGCATGATCCATCCCTCTTTTCCCTAAGCTCTCCCTGTCCCACATGTGCTGAGAGAGATATAGGCAAGTGCTACGCCGTGCTGGTCTACCTCTCTCTTCGTAAGGCTCATACTGTAGGGCGAGTGTAATGGTCAAAAATGGGTATAATACGGCTTGACAAGTTTAGAAGATTCATATTATAATTTTAGGAGGCGTGGCAAAGTGGAAAAAAGAAGGGGTTTCAAGTCTTATAAGCAGGATACCCCTGATAAGATGGGAAATTTAGGCAGTCGGAATCAATTACTGTGGGGTGCAAAGACAAGTTTAGTTTGCCCCAAATATAAATGGAGGCATTTTTTGTAATAAGAGTAGAACAACGTCTTCAGAAAATCTAATGGGCGCAAAAAATTAACTGCCCCACCTTTTTACAATACTAACCATGGATGGTACTAGGTAGGAAGAAGAGAGAGAGAGAGTAACATTTAGAAGAGATGTGGAGAAAGATGGACTATAAGAAAGGGTAACAGCTGATGTCTCTTTGATCAGCAGATAGTTTTGCTGATTTGATATTTTTGAGATTATTCGTGGAAGAGCAAGGGATTCTATTGATTGTATCTGAAACTTGATATTTTGGCATTTTTTTTTAAATATTTTTTTGGGATGGATTTAAAGGATTGGGGCCCTCTATTAAAGGAAACACAGTATAAAAAGCAGTGCCCATGGCCTACGAGTGCCTCATAGATGCTCTGCTTATAAATAATGCTGGTTAAACATATGAAGCCGGATGAGATAAGTACAGACGATAAAGAGGCGCCATAAATAAAATTAGCGCTGTGTGCGTTATGGCTAGATTTAACAACAAATACTGAAGTTAGCCAAACATTATCTATGCTGCGCCGGTTCTTAGTGTAGTTTTCTTTACAGCTTGCAGTGGGTTGTTTGACATTAATGCTGGAGGCATTTTTGGGAGCATATTTTTACTGTGTTGCAATACATTACAGGTTCCCTGGAGGCTCTCAGCGCAATTTCTCTTTTCCTTAGTACCGTCACAACACCAGCTAGAACTATCAATCAAGTCTTAAAAGTGTTAGTACCACTGGATACCTCATTGGGGGTAAGATACACAATACTACTGAAAGGGCTAGTTCACGTTTTTATCAGGTTCGTTTTATGGTGAAAAGGTGCTCGATGGAGTTTGATGAGCACCTTTTTTCACCAACTATAGGCTTAACATGCTGCTGGACACTGACCCCCTTTAACATGGATTGATAACATTATTTGCCAATCTATTGTTACTACCCATTTACTCTGGACTAATAAGGCCTGTTCAACTCCCATTTCTTAGCATGGTAAGGGTATTATCTCACCTCTGCATTTCATGGGCCACTACGCTTGGTCCCACGTCATCCACAATACTAATGAGATTGGTTGGTAGTTTATTCAGTGAACTGGACAGTGGTTGCTTTTGTTTTTTTTTCTATAACCAGTTCCTGCAGCAAGTTGAAGAAGTGGCAATATCCATCAAACCCCTGCTTTGGGTCATTGTTCTACTCCATCCAAACATGATGGGTGAATGAGAGATAATTATAGCCCTCGAAGGTCTTTTACAGTCTTTAAATGTGTTTAGGAAGAAACAAGAGACCACTGCATCTTCATGGCTTTAAACTACTGGATAATCTATAAAATATATATGAATATATGCAGCGCAATCTCTTTTCTAATAGGAAATGTGAGCATAGTGATTATACAGGCCCCTGGGAATGTTGGTTGCTTTATTCTGTAGTATTTGATAAACAGATATTATTGTATATACTTATTACATAAGTAACAGTGGTGTTACATTCTCGTTTCGATACTGAATACCTAAGTCGTCTTGTGTGTCTGAGACCCCGCTGAGACATTTTAGCCGGTCGTATCGTTCTACCTCTCTCCAGCATGCTACATTGCAGACACTGGGTGCCGGATTATGACATCATAGTCCAGTGCCCTTGCTTGTATTGCAGTGGAGGCAATACAGGTCTGTAAAACTGGGGAGCACAGATATCCTATCAAATGGTACTAAATAGAATAAAAGACAGACAATTACTGAAGCTAAGAATTATGGAAAGAAAAGTTGATACAAAGCCCTAATAATACATAATGTGCTTGGTTTAGTATCATGTGGATCTTATACTCTCATTGATAAATCCATGAGCTTAGCTATCCATCTGATTCTTACTGCTGTATTAAGGATTTAATGAGGAAGTACATATAATTACGATTTGTACCATCTGTGATTGTTTTAAACTGTCTGTTAACATGGGAACAACGTGGATCTAATGGTTAATTAACAATACAGAATGCATCAGGGTTAAATATAGTGATCTGAGTTCTATGTATAGCATGCTGGTGGGGATAATGCTGCCCAGCCACAAACTGGTACTCATTATTAAATGGCATATACAGGTCAAAGGTTAATAGCAACATGACAGTGTCTGCAAGGTTCTAGTATGTATTCAGTAAGGAAGCCTGCTTATGTCAAAGGAGTACTCCACTCAAAAAAAGCTTTTAATGCATACAGTGAAAGTTGCAGTGATCTGTCACTTTGTGTTTGCATTGTCAGACATGCATGTTTTTTGCATGTATCAGCATGCAGTAACATAGGCATGTAAAGCGTTGTTCCACTGGCTGGTCTGCGTTTGAAAACTCTAGTGAAAAGTGCAAAAACAGGCATGTCCTCTATCATGGTGCAAGCACTGGGTATGTGTGGAGGTGATGCCTTCCATGCATATATATTTTTAGATATTACTACGCACTTAACTGTAGGGCTTTGTATGTTTAAGCAGTAGTGTATCTTCCACAAGGCAAACAAGGCACTCGCCTAGGGCGGCACTTTGCCAGAGGGTGTTAAAGCACACTTCTGATGCTTCAAACATTTTCGCTCCCTCCCCCACCGTTCTGCAAGCTTAAGCTCCTTCCAATTAATCGGGGGGTGATGGGGGCATGTAAAGGACGTGGTGGGGGTATTAAATGAGGGTGATGGTGGTATGAAATGGGCTTGATGGGGCATTTAGTGTGTATGCAATGTGGGTGATGGGGGCATGTAATGGGGAGATTGGGCATTTAATGTGTGTGCAATGTGGGTGATGGGGCATGTCGTGGGTGTGCAATGTGGGTGGGGGGATGCACGAATTTTGTCTGCCTAGGGCAGCACAAAACCAAGATACACCACTGTGTTTAAGGACTGGTGGCAGCCACTAGTTTGTACTCACCTGTGCATTTCCTGGTCAGTGACCAATTAAAGGACCACTCCAATTATGTATATGTGAGCTTGCAAAAAAAAATATTATGTGCCACTAAGAGATCGTGTGAAGAACAATTGTCTTGTAATTTAGCTGACACCGATATCTTTGAGCAGATAGGTGACAAAGTCAAGAGGTCTTAAAAAAATGTTTGCACATGTTAAAGGACATCCATTGGTCCAAATTATTATAGTGTCACCATCTCAGATATAACATTTCCCCTGCACTGGAGAGCTCCTTATATTGGCCCTGCTGTGACTTTAACATTTATTTATATCATGCCAACAATTAACATAGCCCTTGTAACATAGCATAGAGGGGAACGACTTACTATGTTAGATGAACAGGGACATATTGATACATGAGGTAGAGAGCCCTGCTCGCAAGCTTACAATCTAATAAAGATTTAAGCAATATAATTTCCACTTCCCATAACACTAAGAAGAGTCATTATTGCCTTGATATAGAGCACACAGTAGGGAACTTTCACATAATGGAATGCTACCGAAACACACTAGTCAAAAAGAAAAATAAAGAAATATATAACGGTATAATTACCTGCAATATGTTTAGTGGACCTTTCTCCAGAAGAGAATATATGTATTATTTATACAGCAAATGTTTATTTATATCTGGGGGGGGGGGGGGGGGGGTTGTTTTTCCGGCTCTGTGACCTTGTTCAACCTTGAGAATTTTAACTCCTGGTTCTTTAATGCAGAGATTCTGTATGATGTGCAGTTTATCCTTCTACAGCATTAAAAAAAAAAAAAAAGTCTACAGGCATTTTTGTACAAAGATGGACTTTGGAAACTAATTGGCAGCAGAGAATGTGAGATGGAGCCAAAAAAACTGAAAAGTAAACTTTTATACAAGTGACTTTTAGTCAGGATACAAGAAAAATAAAGAAATCTTTGTTCCACACTTAAATTAGCTGATTAAAAATACAAACTTTATATGTCTTAAATGTAGTATTAATTATTTATGTGAGAAATAAAGCCAGTCTTCGTGAATTACTTCTTGTGTTTCAATTAAAAGTTATGGGAATAATAATCCGTCAACTTCTAAATTTCAATCCATTAGCTGAATTCGGGCATTAAGGGCCTCTATTCATTGAAACAAAATACCTTTTAGTCACTTCATATTTTTCCATGGATGTTTGTGAACCAGCAACTTAGTTGATGTTAAAACCAATTTGTCGAGGAAAGAGATTTTCTACTGGCAAGCCATAATATTCTAAATGAACCACAGGTATTTTTTTTCTTAAAAACGTTTTTTTTTTTTGCTGGCATCATTTCTCATAGAGCAATATTTAATTCTACAAGACCCTACGAACTTATTTACAGACTACTGGAAGCTAAAGGTGAATTGATTGGTTAATATCATTACTTGTTCCAAATGTCATTGTTTGGCTTGGGAAATTAGTGGTTTGCATCTGTGTTTGTTGTCCAGCTCCATACAATAGACAAACATTAGAAAGGATCATGTGATGTCAGGAAGGCCTCTCCCCCACTGAGCTCAGACAAATGAGCATATTTAGTCTGGCTCCTGGTCCTAAATTCATATGCCTTTTGATGTAGTGACCATGCACTGGAAGGGGAAGGCTCCACCACTGTACTGGACTTTGTGACGGACACTTTAGTGATGTTCTCTTGACCTTCACTGACCCGGGTACTTGCTGTCTGAGCACTGTGGTGGCCATCACGGATGTCAACAATGTCATAGTTTAACTATTGCTTCGTTAGGTGGTCTCCCAAGCTAGGGTCATCCTGGAGTTGCGAGTTGCCTGTGCCACACTGAAAAATATCAACAGCAGCTGTTTTTATTAAGACACTAGGCTAATTAGAAAAGTTTCCATCCCAGTAGTACTATAGAGGTTTGAGGGCCCTGCTCCGCCGGCTATTGTGGTCTCTGACGCTCTGATTCATTCACGTGTAAGGAATCACTTTGTGGCAGAGAAGGAAGTCTGTATTCAGGATGGGGTTAACATTTTGCTTTCCCCTTGAGTACCAGATCCAATTATTGCACATCAGCTGCCAAGCACTCTTCAATGCACGACCTTTGCGCTCCTCGGTGGGACTAAAGCTCTCCTCTAACCTCATCGCCTCTTCCCACTCACGCCTCCAAGACTTCACCGGAGCTGCTCCCTATCTCTGGAACTCCCTTCCTTAGAGCATCCAGCTCTCGCCCCCTTCTTTTCAGACTTTAAAAAGTCCCCAACCCACTAGAATACCGGTCACTATACCTCTAGCTGATCCCAAAAAGCTGGAACACACAGAATTCATCTTTGGCTTATCCCACCTAGTGCCAACCATCCACATTACTGTTACTACAACTACATTCCCTCTGTCCTCTTCACTCCCTTATGTGTCTCATGTACCCCATTCCCTCTAGATTGTAAGTTTGCGAGCAGGGCTCTCTACCTCACGTACCAGTTTGTTCTCGCTTGTCTAACTTAGTATGTAGTTCCCTTCTATGCTCTGTACCCAGAGCTACGTAAATTGTTGGCGCTATATAAATAAATGCACCCACCTGAAGATATCAATCTTTAATTATTGTATGGAACTGTTTCGTTAAACACAAAATGTGTGCCCTCTTTAGTGACCTTTTTCGTTCTCTAACGAAGGCCATCTTTTCCACGTTGTAAAGCCACTCTCTATACACTTGAGCCCAACCAAGATCTTCTATCTTGCACAAGAATTTTATCCGGGCAAAAACTAGTCACGGCCCCTCGGGTTCGTCCTTCTGGTGGAAGTCGAGGAAATTTAATCAACTTCAGATGTTTTCTCGAACTAGCAACAAATGGTTGTGCACTTGCACCCTTCATACGTACAAAGTTGCAAACAAACCTAATCTCAAGCTTTATATTCCCTCTGACAATCACCATGAGACAACAACTCAACTTCTCTGGATCTCCAATGAAGATTAAAATGTGCAACAGATGCATCTTGCAAAGTGTTATATTACCCCTCCCATGTGACATTGCAAGTTACCGGAGACTGGAGATCTGGCTGCTGATTAGTTGTCAGGACATTCATTCAACAAAGAAAGCTATAACTGTCAATTTCATTGACGTCAGGGTAGAACTGAGTGTAACAGCTATCCTTGTTTATTTAGGTGTTTCCAGCAAAGATGGGTGGGCAGCTATGGCGCAGGGAATGAGTGACATGCTGGTCTTGCGTCCCACTGAGACCTATCATAGTACTAAACTGGCATGACTGACAAGTTGGAGAACAGGAAAACATTGCTGTGAAAATAAACCGGTCGCCAAAAAATAAAAAAATATAAAAAAAACGTAAATATTATTTTAAAAATTGGTATGTAGTTACACATTTGATTAATGTAGATCCTTTATTTTTAACCAAAAAACTGTACTTTTGCCACGGAAGTAACCTAATAAGATATATTTGATATCCATTAGGAAATGATGCTAGGGGTGTTACTAAGTGGGGTTTACAGGACTTCTGTGATAGCCAGGTGGGAGGGCCACTGAAATTACTTAAGAGTTATTGATGTTTGTCCCAATGCAATGAAATAGGGACCCCCACATTTCTTTACTGGTTGCTAAATTCTAGAAGGGTAACACCATCCTCAAGTCAAGCGACGAGGCTTTCAATTACTCATTTTCAATGCCCTCTGCCAACCAGTCTCATATCGTTATTTTCATTGGTTGGTTATTTAGTATTTTCTTTAAAAAATGCATAAACCCAATTATTTTCTTTAAGGAGGCCAAGTGCCCCTTCTGCCTCATTAGAAGTATAATTAGGATGGTGCACTAACAAACCGTCGCTCTCTGTCATTTTTGTGTTCCGAGCATCTGGTGAGAATCATCTCCCCGGCATGGCGGTCTAGTGGATTTTCTGTTGCACATAAAGCGCTCAATAGAAACATCTTTCATCTTCCTTCCATGTGATTAAAATGTTTAGACTCGCTTCATGATAATACACGTAGTGGTAGGATATGGAACTCTCTTAGAATGGTACTCAAGCCAGGTTTCCAGCCAGTCTGCAACGGGTCCAGGACTAAGCCGCACGCAACCGAGGCAAAGCTCCTGGACCCGATCGGTGGATTTCCGGCCATGTGATCGAGGTGATTGAGTGATCACCGCGATAACATGCAAATTAGATGCAAAGTCAGTGTGTTCACACACTGAATTTGCCTCTAATTCACTCTCTGTGCTTCACGTTCTTATAATGAAGCACAGAGAGTGACCTGTAAATAAAAATAAATAAATAAAGAACATACACAAAGGTAAAAAAAAAAAATTAGGGGGATTTGGGAACCAATATTTTTCTTTTTTATTAGTTAGTTAATTAGGGGGGATAAGTGGGTTAGTGTTGCACTAGTTGTGTAGCTTATTATTGGGAAAATAATGGGGAAAAACTATTTTTTCCCAAAAAATTTCCTCTTTTATATGTATTTTTTTAATACTAAAATGTAAATAATTTTTATGTATAGGGTATCAAAAGAAAGCTCTAACTGTCCTTTAAAAAATAACATATAATTTGTATGGGTGCGTTAAATGAGAGAGAGGAAATTTATGTTTCAAAAACCGCATATTAAAAATTGAAAAACGCTCTGGTCCTTGGCCTTGGAAAATCCCTGGTCCTTAAAGGGTTAAATCCACCTCACCTTTCAAGTGCTGAGCGATCTTGTCTTTATTTATTCTCTTTAAGACAATGCCTCTCCGTCTATATCTTCTTTTGATGAGACACTGACCAAATTCATAGCTTGAAGTACCTATTAAAACAATTTATTCTTCTTACCCAAGACTGTGACATGACGTCTTACGAAATCACCAAATACACTACATTTCACAAAATGGCGGCGCCCAGTCACGCTTCTTTAGGTACAAGTTTTATTAAATACAGTCACATAACAAAAATAAAAGACATATCTGAAATCAACAATACAAAATAACAAAAACCTTTTTCATTTTTTTGGGTGTGAGGAGTGTCCCTTTAAAGATTCACTAACACAGGTTTAACTTTTTGAGCTGGTCCTATGCCGTTTCTGTCTTGTTTTTTTTTTTTGTTTCAGTCTGCACCGTGTGAGTACACACCATTATTTTATAAAGATTAAAGCTATTTTCCACTAAGCTCATAGTCATGAAAATTGAACAGATGCATTTTCATCTCACCTCGTGGAGACGCTTGTACTGAACAAATCATTATGTGCATTTCCTTAATGAAAGCCCAGGAGTAATTGCAAGTCTTTTAAAGGAAACCCAACAATGCTGGCTATTGTCGGCCAGGACTAAACAACTAAGTGCTGACAGGTGAATGCATACAGATGGATGCCGCGCATTTTACATGCTACCTTCGTGCAAACAATTAAATCAAATAAAAAAATATTTATGTAAATCAAAAAATATTTTGATAAGTTTTACAAAACAAACAGATAATTAGCCATGTACATGGGAAGGACTGGCAACTTTGGGCCCGGAGGGCGCAAAACCAAGTGGCCCATGGGGAAACCTCATTAGCCCCCTCGTTATCATCAGAGGTAGACACAGATAGACATGCAAGACAGATATGTTGACAGATAACGTACAAAGACTGAGAAGACAATTTGGAGATAAATAGAGAAGGTGCTATGCACGGTGGTATTCATCAGCTTATTGAATGAGGTTAGAGACAACGACATTTGGGTGATGCTTAATGCCTCAACATCATTTTAACAGAGGTTAAACCTTTGCCCCTCTAATTTAAGAATATGTCCTTCTCTATTGTGTTGATTCCCTTCATGTATTTAAATGTTTCTATCATATCCCCCCTGTTACGTCTTTCCTCCAAGCTATACATGTTAAGATGCTTTAACCTTTCCTGGTAAGTTTTATCCTTCAACCCATGAACCAGTTTAGTAGCCCTTCTCTGAACTTTCTCCAAAGTATCAATATCCTTCTGGAGATACGGTCTCCAGGACTGTGTACAATACTCCAAGTGAGGTCTCACCAGTGCTCTGTACAATGGCATGAGCACTTCCCTCTTTCTACTGCTAATTCCTCTCCCTAAGCAACCAAGCATTCTGCTAATACCTCTCCCTATATAACCAAGCATTCTGCTAATACCTCTACCTATATAACCAAGCATTCTGCTAATACCTCTCCCTATATAACCAAGCATTCTGCTAATACCTCTCCCTATACAACCAAGCATTCTGCTAATACCTCTCCCTATATAACCAAGCATTCTGCTGATACCTCTCCCTATGCAACCAAGCATTCTGCTAATACCTCTCCCTATGCAACCAAGCATTCTGCAAATACCTCTCCCTATACAACCAAGCATTCTGCTAATACCTCTCCCTATGCAACTAAGCATTCTGCTAATACCTCTCCCTATATAACCAAGCATTCTGCTAATACCTCTCCCTATATAACCAAGCATTCTGCTAATACCTCTCCCTATATAACCAAGCATTCTGCTAATACCTCTCCCTATATAACCAAGCATTCTGCTAATACCTCTCCCTATATAACCAAGCATTCTGCTAATACCTCTCCCTATATAACCAAGCATTCTGCTAATACCTCTCCCTATATAACCAAGCATTCTGCTAATACCTCTCCCTATATAACCAAGCATTCTGCTAATACCTCTCCCTATATAACCAAGCATTCTGCTAATACCTCTCCCTATATAACCAAGCATTCTGCTAATACCTCTCCCTATATAACCAAGCATTCTGCTGATACCTCTCCCTATACAACCAAGCATTCTGCTAATACCTCTCCCTATATAACCAAGCATTCTGCTAATACCTCTCCCTATATAACCAAGCATTCTGCTAGCATTCTCTGCTGCTCTACAGCATTGCCTACCTACATTTAAAGTCTCTGAAATAATTACCTATGAGTCTCTTTCCCCCGATGTTGTGGTTGGGACCGTATCAAATATTCTATATTCTGCCCTTGGGCTTTTAACTATCTTGGATTGAATAAGCTTGCAATTATCCACATTATGAAAGAGAAAGATATAAATGTTTCTGTGTTGTCTCCTGTTGATGACATCACCTGTCACTTAAAATGCAAATGAACTGATTCACATTGAAAAATGTTTTATTTGCATTTCAGACCCCAGGTGATGACAGCACAGACACATTTAAAGCACATGTTTCTCCTAGTTTATGGATCCGCTTGCACCTCTGCTAACACAATGTATAGATCCTGCTTTGATAGGTTTGTATTCTCTATTTTCACAATCTGCACAGTATTTAGGTGACATAGTGGCTTTAATAAAAGCCAAATGAATAACTTATCTAAATACAACCAAATGTTTAATGTTATATATGGAGAATAAGATGGAGTAATAGGAATAAAGCAAAAAGAGAGGCTAAGACTGTGGAACTCAGGTCTAAAGATTGTGTAACTCTGGTCTATAATAGGCATTGGTTATTGTTTTTAGGATAGTAGAGTTTATGGACATGGATGAACATTTCTTTGAAGGACCAAATAAAGAATTCAGAATTGTTTCCTTCTGGTTGCTGTTTATTCTTTGGCCATGTAATCCCAAGATGCAAAGCATATGTCCTGTTCATTGGGCAGGAACCTCTACCATATGTCATTCTTTCCCAACAACTCTGTTTAAAAAGAGGGGTAATGTTGAGTGACAGAGCCCTGGGCATGCTGATAGGCGCTATTCTCTGAGGGGTTGACTGAAAAAGTTCACTTTCAGGTACTTAGTATGGAAAAGAAGAACCATCTGGAACAGTCTGGTCAAATTTCCATTCCTGTCCATTTTTTTGGGATAACTATTTAGAATCCATTCTAAGACAAGAACAATATATTCTATTGTTAATGTGTAATAGATGTAATATTACATACAGGTAAGACAGTTCTATGTAGCCAGGATACCTATATGTGTATGCAATCATCTAACACTGCATCATGCACCTAGGTTATGTGTCTTATGCATGTTAGAGCACTGGCTATGTTTGTTGTAGACAATACACCCTGACTTTGTGGCTTTACATTAGTTCTTGTGATTATTCCTATTTATTCCACCAGGAACCTCTGTTCTGTCTATTGTATTCATGCTCCAGATTCTCAGCCATGCACCCGACCTCACGGAGCTCCCAGTTATCTGCAGCCCTGCCTTGAGAAACCTGTGTGCTGCTGTAATTGCTTGCTCCGTTGCTTGTTTTTGGCTTCCAGTGCAGAGAGTCCTGTTGACTTCGGCTTTGTCTGACTACCTGTCCTCCTGTTTGACCTATTGAACCTCATATTTGATCATATTGATTAACTGATGCTCTGCAGTTTCACACCGGTGCTATCTGACCATACTTCCTTTCCTGTTCTAGACTGGTGCTTGTGTGTGGTTCTAGGACTTTACTAACTAACACTTTACACTAACCTTGGGGCTCAACCCACTCGGGAAGAGGGCCCAGCATGCCTTCTACCTGTCAGCCCAGTCAGTGCTCACCTGCAACTCCATGTTCTTCTGTCACTCTTGTCAGTACTTACCTGCTAATCCTTTCTGAACATCAGCAGTTTGAAATTGTTTGTCTCTCCATAGTCCTTATCATGAAAGATTAAGTTATTCATGCCTTTTTAATTCTGTTTAACTACAATTTATTTTTTAAAAATCTCCTGTTTATTTCAGTATGTGTTGCAGTGTATGGATCTTTAGTAGTGTAAGAAAAATGTCAAGTTAAGTAAGGTATTAACCAAATATGGGACTCCCCCATTTCTTGCCCTTTGATGGGCACAGTGTTTTTCTTGGGACTGGGCATCTGAATCCCTACTTCAAACCTCTGAGGATGTTTAATTACGGCAATTAGTTAAAGACACTACCACTTACATAAGATGTAACTAGATAACCTGGTCATTTAAAACAAACACATATATAAATCATTTGCCATTCATTTTTTTTTTTTTATATATGATTGAATTAATTGTATATAAAATGAAAAATAAAATTCGGTGTTTATCTCCTGGCTCCATTTTGTGAATATTTCCCATGGTGCAACATCATCCAAAATCTTCCAGCCAGTCTCACTTTACAACTGTGGCCAGAGCCTACATGATTATGTCATAAGGTACACCCCTGCTCTCTCACTGTCTCCTGTGTATCATAGTGGGCAGGACTAAGTGGCTGTGTACAATTTTTTTTTTTTTTACCTGCCTTCCAACATAAAGAGAGGAGATTAACCTGATGAAACAGGATCATAACCCCACCCCCTTGTGATGTAAAAGTTACATTACCCTCCCATTCAATGCAAGTCTATGATCAGAATTCTGACTTATAGTCTGCTATCTGTGACCCCAGCCCCAAAGTGAGATACTAGTGCTGTAAAGTCACTAGGGGGTGGCACCCAAAAACACTATATTTCACAAAATGGTGGCGCCCAGTCACACTTGTTTAGTTACATATTTTAGTAAATAGTGACATAACAAAAACAAAAGACATAACTGAAATCAACAATCATTTTCTGGTGGGAGTGTCCCTTTAATAAAGCAGGTATTTCATTACCGGTTCAGACAACATGATGTAATGTTATCTAATCTCTAAGCACTCTAAGAATCAACAACTTATCACGATTAATAAGTCACGTCCATTCCATAAAAAAACACAACAAAAATACCAATACATGTCCATAGTGATGTATACAGTTAAAATTAGAAATAGTGCCCACCATAGCCATTACATCACCTCCATAGCCATTACATCACCTCCATAGCCATAACATCACCTCCATAGCCATAACATCACCTCCATAGCCATTACATCACCTCCATAGCCATAACATCACCTCCATAGCCATTACATCACCTCCATTGCCATAACATCACCTCCATAGCCATTACATCACCTCCATAGCCATTACATCACCTCCATAGCCATTACATCACCTCCATAGCCATTACATCACCTCCATAACCATAGCAACTTAATACTGTGTGAAATGCGTAAGGTAGTTTATTCCATCTCCTCTTTGTAATCCCATGTCTGCACTTTAAGCCATGTACGTTAAAGCCACTTTGTATTTACAAAGACAGGTCTATATATTTTAGCCCGTGTTGGTATTGCAATGTGTGCCTCAAACTCTGCATCAAAAAATGTCTTGAGAAATTGGCGCTTACACGTACACTCTTTTGTGGAAACTAAAATACTTTATTGCTTATTTGGTCCTTATTTTCTATGTGAAGACAAAAGACTTCATTCTGACCACCATAATGCTGGCTTTGATTGATAGATATGCATGGCCATCATATTAGGTACAGCAAACCACTCAACGTGCAAAGCATCATGGGAAACACGGTCCCCCATACCTGGAGTAAAAATGGCTAGCTATTACTGCTGCAGATTACGGATTAATATCAACATCCCCACTTCCTATAACAGATGCCACAACATGGCATTGGGGAACCTTCAAGCCTGCCGGTTACACATTTAAAATCAGAACGTGTAAATACAAATTACTAAGATTGACATTTAGCACCTGGCTTTTGCCTCATATATGTGTTTTTCTGCACTCCAACCCTTGAATGAAAATAATTGGTCATTGTATTAATTGACAAACAAAATTTATTTGTTGTATGCTAGATTAGACCATTAGCGGCACATTGAATACATGAATATCAAATTGTAAGCATCATTATTTACAGTATATTATTCTCAGCCCTATTATTTGCAAGCTGCGGTAATCATCTTCAGAAGTGTTGTGTCTGACAAAATGGCTGCTTACTGACTGCACTCGTGTCTCATAAAAATCTTCCCCGAAGAAATCTTATTAAAGTGGTAGGCATTGCAAGTCTGATGGAAGTTGCATTTTTTATTATTTCTTGTAAATGTTGGGCTACTGTGCTGTTCCAAACCCAAATTTCTATGTTAATGATGCTTGGCTTTGCTTAATATCAGCAATGCCTCCTGTGGGATTGTCACACTAAAAAGACTATTTAGTGTCCTATTCACTGTGGGTTCAATACTAAATCACTGTCAATTGTTTCAGTTTTCTTCTGCATAAATTGCAAGTTAAATTTTCTAAAGATTTAATGCAATCATAATTTTTTGTTATGTTTTGCAGTAATCGTGGGGCCCACGTGTCTGTAAAAGGACCATATGCAACAATCATCTGCCAAATTGTGAGCCACGCTGTCAGCAGACCCTGCTCGGATAGCAGCTGTACTC
Organism: Pelodytes ibericus; assembly: GCA_036172795.1. NCBI lineage: Eukaryota > Metazoa > Chordata > Amphibia > Anura > Pelodytidae > Pelodytes > Pelodytes ibericus. The sequence continues at coordinate 17,334,524 of CM069865.1, forward strand.
AGCACCCCATATGTTTGGGGTTTTTTGTTGTTTTTTGAGCTTGCTACTCTACTATGATCTTTATCAGTTTATTCTTATGCAATGAATCAGAAAATGCTTTCGTATGATTTGTTTTTTGTTTTTTTTTTAAACTGGAAAAAAAAAAAGCTAATGGAACGACGCAACAATATGTTTTGTTTGGCAACGACAAATAAAAAGTGCGAAATCGCAGAGCATGGAGGGGAGTTACCAAATTTATAATACAGCAAACCGTGTAAGGTTCCGTTTTTCCAGTGTAAATGTGAGGCTATTCTAGCACACAATAAGGGTTCAGTGGGACTATATGTAAATGTTTCTTTGCTAAATATGGAGATTTTACCCGACTGGTTCCAGGTGTGATTTTGTGAATATGGTCTATAGTGTTGAAAGCCGATAGTAAAATAGGGTTGATTGCAATCAATGGATAAAAGGCTTGTCCCACAGTTTGTGGCTCTCAATAATTCGTGACTTGCAGAGTGTAATGGTGTTATGGAGACAGACTCAGACACCGAGGTTGAGAAACCACCATCCTCTATGTCTAAGGTTTGCAAGAATGCAGCCAATGACCGAAAGGACAAGGTGAAGTAGTCCTAATAGTCTTAAATTAGAGGGGCAACGATTTAAAAGTAATATCAGGAAGTATTACTTTACCGAGAGGGTAGTGGATGTATGGAATAGCCTGCCAGCAGAAGTGGTAGAGGTAAACACAGTGAAGGAGTTTAAGCATGCGTGGGATAGACACAAGGCTATCCTAGCTATAAGACCGGGAACGGGGGACTAATAAAAGTACACCAAAAAAATTGGGCAGACTAGAAGGACCGAATGGTTCTTATCTGCCGACACATTCTATGTTTCTATGTTTCTAAGTTTGATGGAAAGCAGTTGTTGTTGGCCAATTATTACAATAGGTGTGGAACTGGACACTAGTGGTTTTGTGAGATGTCTTCCTGGTGATGTATTCTTAATAATGTTAAGCAAACAAAGAAGGAAGGGGAATTAGATGTACTTGTCCATCTAGGGACAAATGGCTTGGCTTCAGTGAGGTTTAAGAGGTGAAGGACGTCACTTCTTGGCAATGATATATGCCAGGTTGTGTCCGCACTGTCATTCTCTGAAGTTCTACCTATGTATAACATTCAGAATGCTAGTCAGATGCGTATTAGAGACATTACCTTGTAGCTTAGTGAATGGCCTCGGGGACAAAGGATTTGGCTTTGTTTTCCATGCTAGCTCTATTTATACAAAATAAATGAACTGTACAAAATAGATGGTTTGTATCTTTGGTGTAAGGGTTTTGCCAGGATGTATTTAAACCGGGGGTTAGGGGGGGACAAAAGGTAGAAAGGTAGGATTTTATGTCAATTGAATTTCTTTTTATTGGTTCTGGGGTACTTGAGCCAGCCCCCAGACCCAGGTGGGTTTTATTTATTTAAGGGGGGATAGGAGGCACTTGGGCAGCCTCTGGACCCTAGGATTTTAATTGGGGGGGGGGGGGGGGGGGGAATCCGGAGGCATTTGTGCAGCCTCTGGACGCAAAAAAAGGTAAGGCTAGTGACTAATACACTGGGCAAACAAAAAAAAAAGGCAGACTAGATGGGCTGCATTGTCCATATCTGCTGACAGGTTTTGTTTTTCAATGTTTCTAATCCCATCTTAAAGCAAATAACCTTTACAGCAACATATCTATTGGTTGTGCATAGGAAAGAACAATCTTACCTCTTCAAAGACATAAAGAAAAAATAAATGTAAAGAAGGAAGAAAGCTCCATGCCAGTACCCTGTGGCAACAACCCGGCCAGGAAAGGGTTTGGCCAAAGCCTACAGGATTCTTGCGCCTGGCTTGGGAATTGGAACCACAGCCAATGTAGTCAGGACCCTGCAGGATGACAAGACTTATTCAAACCCAGGGAAGGAAACACAGGCCACATATATGCAAACAAAGAAGAACCAGACAGCAAGACTTGAAAACAATGAAATGAATGATGGCAAAGAGGAAACATGTAGCCCTTGGGGACAGTGCAGCTGAAGCAAAAGGAGCCTTGACAGGGGTTAGGAGTAGGGTTAATGGCCTAAGGGTTGTTATTGGTCTATAAGTTTAGGGATGGAGTGAACTTATATAAATAGGGGTCTCCATTTTACCTAATCAGCCATTTTAGTTTGGAACACGAACACTCGATCTTCCCTCCCACCCTCCCTGTTTTTTTAGCTACTATCTTGTCACAGCGCAGTGGGCGGAGCTTGCCAATGGCGCTTAAGAAGGAGTTATTTAGATTATGTAAGTTACATAATTTCTCTTGGTAAAGTGGTTGGTGGTTTTAAGCTGGTTGGTAGCTCATAAACCCGGGTGGGAGGGACGTCTTGGTTTGCTCCCCCTCTTACGAACGTTATGTTATGTCATGTGATACTTTTCAATTTTATTTATTTCAGATCAGATCACATAAAACCATTTTACCATGTAATATAGTTTTTTTTTTTGTTATGTTATGAGAATGATATTTGATATTTTTATTTATTAAAGCTGTGGTCATAATATTCCCCAAGATTTGTGTCTGTTGTTACTGGTTGGAGTGATCAAGGTTCATTGGCCCGGACATTTACTATAACCCACGGTCAGGGAGGCAGAGGATGCAGGACAGCATCACAGAAACTTACACATGTCAATTACCAGCAGCAGACATAAAAACTTCCATTGTTAGAAATCTAAATCTAGTAGCACAATCCCCCCCCCCCCCCCTTGCTTAAGCTAAATAACTCCAGATCATTACACGATATTACCAAAGACTGGATTTCCAAGTTTATTGCTTTGCTCACATTGTCATCAGAAATTAATTTTCTACCTGAAAGACAAATTGGCTTGTAGCTCGCAAAGTTAAATGCACAGGACAAGTGAGCATCTGTTTCTCCTCAGTATCTTACATATTGATGAATCAGAGTGTTCAGACTTAAATTAAGATTGTTGGCTAGATAAACAGTTAAAACTGGTTCCCATAGCTACATCTCACACATAACCGTGATTGCATTATAATCCCCCAGTAATCATTTCTAAATGAAAGAAAGATGATAAAGGGCTTTGTTTTCAGATTCCGATGATGATTTTTATTAGTCTTCAATCAGATCAGCTCTTTTATCACATTGTGCCAGTGATTTAAATCACACAAAGGAATCTAAATATATATACATATATATGCAAGGTTTTTTTTTTTTTTAATCGTCAAGGGGGTAATTCACAAAAAAATCTATCAGTGCCTGGTTTTTGAAGTTCACTTGTCAGTTCAGTTTTAGCGAATTATAACCCTTTTGAAATAAAAAGAGATAAAAAGCCAGGGCATTTTTTTTTTATGGAGTAGGTATCTGATCATCAAAAGGATGACTATTATAATCCAGCATTCTGAATGACATTTCTATTACCTGCAATGACTACAAACCCATTGGGGGTTCTGTACAAAAACTCAGTTTATTGCAAAGTGTCGGGGGTTTTATAAACAGGCAAACATAAGGTATACACAACAAATAATGATTGCACTTTTTTATACATAGATTCAACTTAGATCACGCAGACTCACGACATTTGTCAGGAGCCAGCTTTATACATTAGCGCACACTCAGATTGCACAGTATTTGGCGCACACTCAGATTGCACAGTATTTGGCGCACATGCAGATTGCACAGTATTTGGCGCACACGCAGATTGCATAGTATTTGGAGCACACTCAGATTGCACAGTATTTGGCGCACACGCAGATTGCACAGTATTTGGCGCACATGCAGATTGCACAGTATTTGGCGCACACGCAGATTGCACAGTATTTGGAGCACACTCAGATTGCACAGTAATTGGCGCACACGCAGATTGCACAGTATTTGGCGCACACTCAGATTTCACAGTATTTGGCGCACACTCAGATTTCACAGTATTTGGCGCACACTCAGATTGCATAGTATTTGGAGCACACTCAGATTGCACAGTATTTGGCGCACACGCAGATTGCACAGTATTTGGCGCACACGCAGATTGCGTCATATTAATACAAGCCCTCCATTATTTCTTCACTGAAATCTGAAGTTCTTTTTGTAGAATTAGTGAATACACGTGTTACTTACAGCTGTGTAACACAATGGAGGGACATTTAGTAGTTTGACACTGAGCCAGGGCATCCACAGGCAACCCTCCACTGCCACAGTCCACTCAATACACGCAATCTGGATATTTTCAATACGCTTTCTTTGATCTAAGTGAACCCACACTGCAGCCTGAGCTCCACAAGTAAAGATCACGTGAGTCTCACCTCTGGAATGACATCATTGGATGACATAGACAAAATCAGTGATGTCATTGTGGAATCTCCATGTCGGCTTTCGCTCGCAGTGGTGTCAGGTGTAGTATTCCAGACACCATGGTTAACACAAGCCTGGGAGGCATTTGGCATCTAAAGGAAATTTATATTGAGATATCTTGGTAAGATTGAGAATAATTTTCTCCTTAAAAAGAAGCTAAGCGGCAGAGACAAGTTTAACTTCTGTCTGGTTAGAAAGGCTTTTGAACGGTGGTCCTTCACGATCTCATGCCACGGAACTACAGCATTATCTGCACTGATTGATGTTCGACGTCTGAGATGTGTCCACACAGTGAACGACTGAGACCATCTCTCTTTTGAATGGTGCGCACTCTGAGCACCAATTAAAGGGCACTTTTTATCAGGCAGAAATGACTTTCTGCCTGGCTAAACTCCTTGTAAGGTTCATTGCCCTTTCAGTATACCCTGCTCTTCCTTCACCTGCACAAATGTAACAGATATCTCAAATCGAAAGCCTGGCAAACTAGACATTTAAAACATTTACAGTGTCTAATATCAGTTGCATGCACACCTATGCATATTGCGTTATACCATAATAGTTCTTATTTCATTCTACTACAGAATAAGATCTCTCCATGCCCCGAGAATGTATGATTTATAGTAAGCCTCAAGCAGATTCAAAAACACTCAGTATGGAAACATTATGTGCCTCATATGAATTAAAAGGAAAGGAAATCAATATTCTGGCTATGTAGTGACTGCACTCAAAGTCTAAAGAGTGCTTATCTTATAAACTCAGCATGTGGGCAAATTATTGATATCAGTAAAATCAAACATAAAATCCTAACGCACGAGTTGTATCTCAAATGCATTATTAGGGCACTTAATAATTTGAGCAGACAGGTCTAAAATCATGAGCCATTAGCATGACATGCTTGTAAGGGTTCGCAGTGTAAGTGCACCCACCAACTGGGTTAGTGTGCAGGATTAATCTAATTTGGAAAGGGGTGCGGAGAAAACACACACACACCAGCTCTAACCCACCCTCTCACAAAACAGGTCAAAAACAAAAATATATATTAATGACAAATTAGTCAGCTAATAATTTTGCAGTGATTAAAATTTAGTATATATCTAAACGTGGAAGGCGAGGTGGCTCAACAACACCAGTTTTTAAATGCTTTCAGACTGCACGTTCCATCATGCTCAGCCGTCCATCCATGAAACTTGCGATGCAAAAGACTTCTCCCACGTGACAGAGAGTCTTGTGTGTGCACCAATAAGCAAATCAATGTATTTATTTATAAAATGCTAACTTCTTTTAGTCGACTGGGAATGAGCAGAATTCCTAGGCCAGAGTCCATTCTTAGAACCTTGATTACATGCGAGATTAGGTGAATATAGAAATATGCAACAAATATTCTCTGGTATCTCAAGAGAAAAGAAGTAAAACAATCCAATCAGTAAAAATATTTTTTTTTTTGTAAATCAGCTTGTATGATGTATGGTATAATAGACATTTATTTATTCTGCAGGTACTGCAGTAAACTGCAAGAAAACAAACAAACAAACAGAAAACAGACAAGCAATAAAATGTCAAAACTTTTGCATAACTACATATAAGAAGCACTGTTCCTGGGCTATCTGGATATACCTACCTGCCCTTTGCATCCTTTGTATACTTTCTCCCCCTTTTATCATTATTGTTTTGTGTAAGTAGTTTAAACATAGAGTGAACAGTTTGATGCAAATAAACATTTGAGTCCATTATGCACACAGCAAAAAAAAAAAAAAGAGAAACTTTTCTTAAGAGACAGATTTGGGTTACAGTCCAGCCCTAGAGTGTGATTGTGTTGATATCCTTAAGTGTTGCAGGATATTTCACAGATTTTGCAGGTGGGTCCCACATTTGCAATTAAGTGGAAGTTTAATAGTTTGGTGACACTACTCCCCCATAATCCATATCATATCTGGAATATGTTACCATATCATTGTTTTTACACAGCAACAACCAATAGATGTGTGATTCTTAGCACTCTGGACTTGAGTGTGTTGTACTTGACTTTGTACTTAAACAAACAAAAATACAACTATTTTGTATCCATTACCTGACTTGAAATTGCCATCTGGCATTAAGATTAACATTGTGACATCCACACTCCAGTGCAGGCAGTAACATATTATCTTGCAATAGAGTTTTACTAAACAGAATTAATACACACATGGGTCTGAAATATGAGTTTTACTATATGCAGCTTTGTGGTATTGTTAGACCCCTAATTGGCCTGCCTTTATTGGCATTTGTTTATCCATTGGTTAAGGGGTAGGATTGTAAGCTGGGGGAATATAGTTGGTGCTTCGGAAATCATTTTGTTTTCACCACGGATATTTGATACTAAAATAAGCATTATTTTGGAGCATAAATGTGACATGCGATAGAAAGGCTAAACAGAGCCTGGGTTATTCTATGAAGTTTGTTTGGCAATATAGAAATACATTTAGAAAAAGGAACAAAATAATGTGAGCTGTGAGCCAAATGGTTTGTCTGCCGTGTCAAACACTATTCCTGTCCTGTGATGCATTGTGGGAAACTTGCAATGCATGTTGGTAATTCAGAGTGTGCACCATGTTCTTTAGTATGGCAACTATAAGGTAGTATTGTTTTGACTACATCACTCTGTTTGATTCGCTATTAAATACAAATTAATGCAGGAATATGAGTAATAGATGGGGCCAGTGTACATTTTTGGTGTAAATGGGATCTTCTAATAGAGGAGTATTTGGCAGACTTTTTGTCTCTGGCCACAATTTTGTAACACAAAGATTGTATGCTCTATGTGTTGTTGTTTTTTTTTTTTGCCTGATGCACTCAAGCACAAGCATAAAATTCCCACAAGGGGAATTTTTCACGCTTTATCATGTATTTTCTCTGATACTGTGATTTAAAGACCATAGTCTGTTTTCTTTCTTGCAATTCCACTTATGGCCACAAGTTTAGAAGTTCCAACAGGATCAGTATGGATGGCTCCTGTTTGAATTTGGTTTAATGTTCTTGTTAATTCTAGTCTTACATGTGAAGAAGAGGAACTACCGTATTTACTAAAAGTGAGGTGCAGGTGAATTCCGGTTGAACCTTGCGTATGCAAGCAAGTTTAATGGGATAAACTCACCATGTTTGGTCCTTTATAACACATAGCTAATTGGGTGAGACGAAGGGTTCATCTCACTTCAACTCTGTCCCTTTTCCCCATTTTTGAACAAGCTCATCCCACCCTGCCTGATTGCTCTAACTCAACGCTGATTTTCTGGAGGAAGCCGTGACCAGATCCGGTGAAACGCGTTGCGGTGGCATTTGTATCTTCTATTCCTGTGTGTGAGGACTAGTTGCTGTGCGCATTTGCCCGTGTAAGTCTCCCCAGTGCATGGGGTGTTTGTTATCATCTGACTTCCCTACACACTTGTTTTGTTTCTTTGCTCTTATCTTTTTTAGAATACCGATTTTGTTAACAAAGAACAACACTGGAGACTGTTTGATTCAAGGCTCTCGATAAAATCTATGTTTGTGAGGGCATCCATTTCACTTCACACTCAATTCGCATTTCTATTATAGATGTACTACACTATGTTTGGTTTTCTTTTGAATTTATTCTTGTGTTCGTGCACCATCCCCTGTTTTTCTATATTGATCTGAAAAAAAAAATATTGTAGAACTAAACTCTTTGGAAAAACAACATAGCTTTATAAAAGTCTAATCAAAGCGCAAATACATAATAGAAATCTCCTTTGTCCTAAAGCTGTAGCAATTGAGAAAAAAAGTTAAATACCATAAGTGTAATGCAATCCAGTGTTACTATAGAACACTAAGTTGTAGGCTTTGATTATAGCAGCAGATAACTGTGCGAGTTATATAAATAAATGTTGGGCACCAATCTTACTGATTGGATTAGCTATATAATCATGTCTCTGGGAGTAATTCTGTGCTGACAAATGAACACTTTTCATTTGGCTTAAGGTTTCTCATCAGCTTCAAAACCAATTTTACATTTTCAGCCTTTAAATGAATAAGAGGAATATAAAGCAAGCCCCACCAGGGAGTGCAAATTCTAATACTACCACACCAGCACTAGATGAAGCACTCTTATCTTAACAGTCCAAAGGTGGAGGTCAAGAAGATTTATTCCATCAAACTATCATACAGAGGGGAGGCAGACTGCAATGAAAGAAACAAGCAAATAGAATAAGAAATAATACCATCCCATGGTATCTCACTTATAATAAATAAATTATTTATGTTTTTGTATATTATGGTGTAATAGGTGGAAGAGGGGATAATGAACTTGAATCAGGACTATCGCGCACAAGGCAGGACATTTGGCAGGTACGGTAATAATATAGACATGCATTACCAAGCAAAGTGTCTAGAAGCTCTGGTTAACTTGGGAAAGGTGTAAGTTGTATACCACTGTCTTAAGAGGAAAACACTGACAACTAATCAGTTAGTGTTTATACAAGCATGACAGCCTAAGGTCACACTGATAACATAGTCACCATACTTAAAGGGACAGTCTAGTCACCCTTCTAACTTTGTTGCAAGTTGTAGGCACCACAGGGTAGACTAGGCTGTCACTTTTTTGACAGAAAGAGAGAGAGAAGAGAGAAAGAAAGAGAGAGAGAGAGCAAGAGACTTTACACTTTAAAGTATAGTTCATTGTATATATTCAGTCAAAATCAGGAGCGTGTCAAACTCACTGCGAGCAAGGGGGTGCCTGGGAGATGTTAGTGAATGGGAATGAATTTGATTGGTTGAAGCAGAAAAAGAAAAATCGTCACCCTTTTGGAATGTAAAAGTGGGCGTTCTTGATTGCTTCAAAAACCTCAAGATCTGCAAACTGCTTTTAAATGTAAGTTTTATCATTTTTAAGTTGTGAAAATTATAAAATATGTATATTAAAGCAGTATTTCGGTACTTTAATATGCATTAACACTTAGAAAATGCTTTTTGGGCACCAGACATTCCCTTTAAAGTGAAGAAATATTTTAAAAAAACCTTTAGCACAGTGATGGCTAACCTGGGCACTGCAAAGGTTTAGGAACTACATATCCTAAACATCTGCAGTGCCAAAGCTATTTTACACAAGTGAGGCTTAGGTTCTTATTATTTGTATATTATTGTTGCTGTGTTTGTTTGCATGATCTTTGTGATTTTTCATTTGTTAACTGTAAGCTTTTTATTTGTGGCTTCATGGAATACAATTTGAGAAACTGCAATATGTAAAACATATGTTATCTGATGCAAACAGTAGATAATAGACGTGGGCATTCGTTTTTGGACAAATCTGTATTTCTGTCCATTTGGCCGAAAATGAATGCAGACACCATCGAAAAAGACGAAGAACAAATGAAGAATGAACTAAACTTTCGTGCAGACAGACAGTCAGCGGGACTGCAGGCAGCTCTGAAATAAGTTGGAGAGAACTTCAGCTTAATTTTGTATTAGCCGAGGTTTGATGGAGAGGCTTATTCCACTTCAATATGACTGAATTTTGTCTGGATTTCATCTGAATTGCGACTTTTCAGCAAAGCGAAATGAAAAAAAAAAGCTCAGTCTAGTCTACTAGATAACACCCCTTCAAATATTGTTGGGTTAATGTGTTATACATGTTATACAATGTTGTTATACATTTAGGTACAATAGGATCTGTTCCCCAAAAAAGTAATAAACTGTCTACAAAAAATATTTCTGTTGAAATTAAAGATGTAGACATTTTAAATAAAAATACATAAAGAAGAATCCTGCGCTCACTCCCATCACTGGGCGGCTGCAATGACTACAGTACACATCAGCCCCAATATATAGTAAAAACAAAAGAAAAACAAGTTACCTGCGCTCTCTCCTTTATCCCTATGCATTTAAAGAGATCACAGAGGGAACTCCATTCCCCAAAGAGATGCTCCAGGCGTTAATTCTCCCAATCCCGAAGCCCGACAAAGATCCATCCCGCATAACAAATTACAGACCAATCTCACTAATAAATTTAGATATGAAAATCTTCTCAAAAATCTTAGCTGAAAGACTAAAAAAAGTGCTACCAAGCATTATTCATACGGATCAGACGGGCTTCGTGATTGGGAGACAATCTACAGATAATACGAGGAAAATAATTAATCTGTTGGACTCTATTAATGGAAATAATCAGGGATCTTCAATCATAGCATTGGACGCCGAAAAGGCGTTCGATCGCGTAAATTGGATGTTCTTGGAAGAGACTCTTAACGCCTTCGGCATCTCAGGCCAATTCAAAGACAACACAATGGCTATCTATTCAGACCCAACAGCCAAAATAAAAGGTCCAATGTTAAATTCCAATTGGTTCAACTTGAGGAATGGCACACGCCAGGGCTGCCCATTAGCACCCCTTTTGTACGTGTTGTCAGTGGAACCCTTGGCACAGCTGGTGAGACAATGTCCCGAAATACACGGAATTAAAATAAAAACCCATGAATATAAAATCACGCTTTTCGCAGATGACATACTTTTGACAGTAGAAAGGCCTACACAATCCATCCCATCCTTATTAAAAATAATACAAGAATATGGAAAATATTCCAATTACAAATTAAATCTACATAAAACGCAGATAATCTCAAAAAATGTATCAATAAATGATAGGAAATATATTAACTCTAGATTAAAACTCGAAGGGAATAATCATGAAATAGAATATCTGGGAACTAAATTAAGTTTTGATTTGGATAATATACCCCAAAGCAATTTTGACTCATTAATCCCGAAACTTAAAGAAAAAATAAAAGCATGGAAAGGACTTGAATTTTCATGGGTCGGCAGAGTTAATATACTTAACTCCTATTTGGTCCCCAAAATTATTTACCTGATGAGAGCAATCCCCTTAAGGGTCCCAAATAATATCCTGAATACATGCCAAGGGATCTTTAGTGCATATGTATGGCAGAATAAAAAACCAAGAATAGCCCACAGCACACTCTCAAGGAATATAAACAAGGGGGGAATCTCCATGCCAGACCTCTATAGTTTGCATGAGGCATGTATGATTTCACATTACCTACTGTTTAACAATACAGGAGCTGTCCCTCCAGACTGGTTTAGTATTGAGGAACCATACAGTGTAACTCCCAATCCCTATAACATGGTTTGGACAAATATACCGAACACAATAAAACAACAGCAATCAAATCTGAGAGTAAAAAATATTCTTATAACACTAGATAAACTTAAGAAGAAATTTAATATAAGGGATCAAATTCTCCCCTCAACCCCAATAGGAAACCTGAAAGTATATCTGGCAGATTTAAACCTGAAGAAATGGGATAAGGTACTAAATAATCCTCTAGCAGAACTGATGACGAATGATAAATTATTACCATTTCCCCAAATAAAAAACAGGCTCGGGTTAGACGAAGCAGAGAGATTTACTTACCTCAGGATTGCACATCTTCTGTCCGCATCGCAGGTAGTTAAGTGTCCCACTCTCGAAGAATTCCTAGAAAAAAAACATGAGAAAGGACTGATTACCATCTCTAGGAAACTATTAGAGGTAAGTAAGGATGAGAAGATGGAGAAAAAAAGAAAACTATGGGAAAGTGAGATGGGGAAAGGATATAGCCAGTGCTGTATTTACCGCGAGGCATCCTAGGCGGATGCCTAGGGCGGCAAATTTTGGGGGGCGGCAGCACCCCCCAGCACTGAATTTCTTATTTATTTATTTTTTTAAATAAAAAACGCGGCCCTTTAAAAAAAAAAAAAGACCGCGCTTGCAGGCAGAGACGAGGTGAGAGGGGATCGGAAGATCCCCCCTCACCATCGCTCTGCCTGCCAGGCTGCACGGGGAGCCGAACAGGCAGCACAGAGAAACCTCCGTGCTGCTTGTTCGGCTCCCCGTGCAGTGTGCCAACACGGAAGTGCCGACAGTCACGTGACCGGCGCGCTGACGTCATACGCACGCCCGGTCACGTGACCTGTCGGCACAATCGCCGGGAAGCCGAACAGGCAGCATGGAGGGACCATGCTGCCTGCCACTAGCCACCAAGGAAAGGTAAGTGCTGATGGTAGACAGTGTGTGTGACTGAGTGTGATGGGAGTAGGAGTGTGTGTGATAGGAGACAGTGTGTGTGACTGAGTGTGATGGGAGTCAGAGTGTGTGTGACTGAGTGTGATGGGAGTAGGAGTGTGTGACTGAGTGTGATGGGAGTATTAGCTTGATGCGAGTCTGAATGATGGGGCATGTCTTAGGTGTGTAACGTGGGTGTGCAGCTTGGGTAGGGGGGTGCCCGGATTTTGTCTGCCTAGGGCAGCACAAAATCAAGATACACCACTGGATATAGCGATGAGGAATGGCTGAGGGCATATTGTCAAATAAGGAAGGTTGTCCACTGTATGAGCTTACAGGAATTATACTTTAAGATCCTCCACCGGTGGTATATGGTCCCAACAAAGATCCAGAAATTTGATAAAAGTAAATCGAATCTCTGTTGGAGATGCGAAAAAGAGATGGGATCATTATACCACATGTGGTGGGGATGTGAAGAGATCAAAAAAACGTGCATACCTCTAATAGCAACTATTAAAAAGATGTTTGGAGTAGATATAATTTTGACCCCTCAAACTTTCTTATTCCATTTGGATCTCCCTCTGAAAAACAAGCACCAAAACAACTTATTAATATGTATTCTAATGTCAATTAAAATATGTATGGCAAGGAAATGGAAGATAAGAGGGGCAATTAACTGGGGAGAAGTACAATCCCAGGTACATTTTATTTGTAGAATGGAGAAAGGTTTCTATAAAAAAGAAGACCAAACGCATAGATATAACGAAATTTGGTACCCGTGGAAAAATAGATCGAGTGTTGATATGTTAAGTTAAGTACAAAGTCTCCCACATAACTGAGATATGTGGCAAGACATCGAAATCCGAGAGAATCCATAGATCTGGCACCACCAATGTCTGTGTGTCTGTGTTGGTAAAAAAAATTTTTTAGTATTAGTTGCATGTTTGTTAATCATTCTTTCCTTTTTGTGGCATCATATTACTTAACACATTATACATATACTTGAATTTATCCACTTAAACAAGTATGATTTGGTAGAGCATGTTGGTGTGAGGATTATCTCCTCTCACAATTTTTTCTTGTGATTGTTGTATGTCCTTTTTGATATTTTCATAAAAAAAAAAACAAATGGAGGTTTTTAGTTACCTCCAATGGCCATGAGAGGATGAGCCCACCTGCCAACGTCAAGGCAGACCCCCCTAGGTGGGTCCTAACTCTAACCATTCACCTTGCTTCTTTGAGCCTCTGGCAAAAATCTCTAATGAGACAGAAAAGGGTGTTGTTTATTTACACCCCTATACATTATTAACCCTTAATAGGGAACACATGGGATGGGCGGCTGCATTGTAACAAGGCTGAGTAATACAAAAATTGGATACAAATACATAAAGAAGAGTCCTGCGCTCACTCCCATCACTGGGCGGCTGCAATGACTACAGTACACATCAGCCCCAATATATAGTAAAAACAAAAGAAAAACAATGCATAGGGATAAAGGAGAGAGCGCAGGTAACTTGTTTTTCTTTTGTTTTTATTTTAAATAAAAATGCCTTAATGAAAGAGCAGAAATAAAATACTTTATTGAGCCCTCTATCCTTCCATAGCTCTATCGGGGGGCAGACATGTTGTTTAGAATCTTCATTCTTCAGTCAGATGGGTCATTCATCATTCTAATCATGTCTGCCCCCGATAGATCTATATATGGCACCGAGGGCTCTATAAGGTACTTCATTTGTAATCTTGTATTAAAACAAGTCTATTTAAAATGTCTACACTTGATGCAACTTTTCAATTAAACAGTACTTCATTTTTTTGCGATAGTTTTCATTTAATACCTGATTTTTGCAGTTTGCTGGTCAACTCACCACTTCACCGTTCACTTTTTAGTGTAATTTAATACAGGCCTAATGAATTTTTGATGAAGATAATTTTGCATCTGTAGATCATGTCTAACGTGACCTTGTCTTTGCTTCATCATCAGACTTGTTTTGCAAACACAGACGTTCCATTTCTCTGCCAGTGAGCACAGAATATTGAGTAAAATCCCATCCATCATGTAGAATGAAGTCACATCAGACCCTCAGGCTATAGGATGGACACCCTGGGATTACATTATTTTCCCCCTTTCACACCAGTTGCTTTTTCCACATATTCTGAATAATACAAGTATTTTTATTCTACAAAGTTATGAAAGAGACAATACCATCATGTTGACAACTCCAGGTCGTTGGGGTCATTTAGTGTAACACACTAACAACTATCCTCCAAACTCCCCTATACACGTGACATAATGGGTCAAAAAATAAATTCTTGGTAACACTGAACGTACATGTTTCTTCCAATGACCCCTGTCTCAATACTTGTTAGTATGTCTATGTTATGCATTTGCACTTTGATTATATTCTATGCATTGTTAGGTTGTACCTTTGCACTTGGTGCAGTGTTTAATGTATAGCTTTCCTTGTTCATGTCGTAGTCTGATTTAGTATATGTATATGTGGGTTTTTTTTCTTTTGAATTTTTGTATATAAAACATAAAATAAAGGATAAAGATATAAAAAAAATAATAAATTGGATTGTGCTCTTATAAAAAATAGATTGTCATGGTAACATAGACTGTTGTTAATCCTTAAAGGGTTACAAGTCCTAAAAAAAAGTAAGAAAGAACCCATTTAAGTTCTCCTTCCGATATACATTTCAAATCTGAGCTTGGAACTTTGAGCTCCCAGAGTCGAATCTCAAGCTCCCTTGGTCACAACAGATTGAAGCACTAGGCTCATTTAAACAAATAGTCCCATTGAAAATAGGAAGGTGGGAAGCATGTACCAAATGTCAAGTGCCCAATAAATTCTCATGTATCAAACATAAGAATTTTCAGTTCCAGCAAAGACTCCCATCCGACGAAACCACACACATCTATTTCCAAGTCCAAAGTTAATTTCAACAATCCATCATTGCTGAAACTAATATTGGAATGGACTGAACTTCTACAGAGTTCACCAACATATTCCGAGGTCTACAATATGGCAGTTAATAAAACACAGCTAGAAGTGATTAAGAGAAACTTTTCAAAATTGATGTTCCTCTTAATACTAAAATATAAAGATCTTGGCTTTACGTGTTCCATGGAACTCAAGAGTACACAACTTAATGGATGTTAAATGTAAAATAATTATATCTGTGCACATATATATTACTGTTATTATTGTTCAGCTCTAGCATTATTATGATTATTATTATTGCTAGAGATCTGTAGCTCTAAACCTAGGGTGCAGTAAAAATAGGAACATGATACAAAGATGGCAGTGACACGCTGTTTGGGCACAAAGATAGCAGTGACACGCTGTTTGGGCACAAAGATGGCAGTGACAAGGTGTTAGGTGACAAAGATGGCACAAAAATGTGGTTTGAGTCCCATTTTATGGACCTGCCCTATGTGGCAGCACCTCCTTACTAGCAGGAGGCAATTTAGTGGTCCATTTTAAATTTAATCAGCCTTTTCTTTATCATCAAAGACAGGTACAAATAGACAGGCAGGACAGATATACTGACAGGTGGGGTTGATTGAGAGACAGACAGTCACAGAGTCACATTGAGAGACAGACAGTCACAGAGATAAACACACACAGAGAGATATACAGACAGATGCAGAGATAGACACAATTATAGACCATCACCTGGTGCAATTACAAGGACTCCAGATATATGATATATGTGCTGATTTGGGTCCTGTGATCACAACAATGCTGATAGCCAAGCATGTCAATGGAAGTAGACAGTCCCAGAACTAACCATGCAGTCTACACATACTAGACAGGACTTACCGTGTAAATGATGGCTGCCCCTGATATTCTAGTTAGCACACAATGCATTGGGAAAGCTGTATTCACTGCTTGCCGGCTGATTGTGTGTCTCCTATTTGTTCACGTCTTAACTCTTCACCTGGTGATGTCTTCACTCCACTAACTGAACCATTTCCACCGCTGATATAACTAAAGCTACAACTATGCCCCTCTACCCATGGACCCCTGCATGTGTGATTGCAATTACATTACAGCTGTTGATGAAGAACAATACCAGTCATGACTTCGGAGGCACCATTTTGGAGCTGAAAATCGGTGCTACCTGCGTCGACCCTTCAATCAGCAGGATTTACTCACAGTACTTATTTTTATATGGTACCATCTGGGTGCTAGTGACCAATGGCAAAATGTTGCTACGCTGCAGTCAGGTAATGTAACTTGTGCTCCAATCTTTTTTAAATCTTGCAGCCGGATTCATGGAGACAGACAGTTTTCACATGAGTAATCAATTAGTAGCGCAACTGAATTTTTGTTGTGACATCACAGGGGATTATCTTGTCTACAATGCTCCCACAGCACAACACACAACCAGCTTTCAATGTACACATCCTGTGAAGTGGCAAGTCTAATGTCTTAGTTTCTCAGCTGATTAAAGGGCATAAAATCACAGTATTTTGTAAGTCAGTGCCAAGCAGCCTATCAAAGGCTGACATTCAGAACAAGATTCACCCAATTGCTGACATGATTAAGTAACAGGTACATGTAGATGAAGAAGCAAATGGGACCCAAGACGGAACCCTGTAGTAATCCCAACAGTGAGTGGTAATGGACTGTACTGTACTCCTTTCATATTGGTATCAATCAGTTGGAAAATGCAAATCTGTGTTGATGCCCCAATGGGATACTGCTTAGTTCAGATGGTGTGACCAACTTAATTGTACCAGGTCCAGATTATCTAATGCTATTGTTTTAGATTTCTGTGTATTCCGGAATCAGGACAGGCGACCTAATCTCAAAAAAAATCTAAATTAATCTTATTAACGTTCGAAAATGAACATCCTTAAATGATGTATGAGTAGGACTTCATTTATTCATCTGTACAGGTCTCACCAGGGTAAGATTGCTTTGTTTATTTTCAAACAGACCATTGTGAATCGGTATTATGGGTTCACACCCGGAAGATGCAGCCAAAATGATGGTTTGTAAAAAAAAAAAAAAGTACTGAAGACACAGTCATGTTAAATTAAATAGTAACACTCTCACCTGATAAAGCTAACTAGTGTGTACTGTATGGTGTAACACATACTGATGCCACATCAGGGTACATTCTGGGTACAGGTCTATGTTAAATTAAACATATATAAAAAGCAATGCAGTATACAGCTGATAAATTAAAAATGATAAAAGCATTACTTAGTTTCATTTTTACATTGCAAATCAACCTTCCTGGCTATCTAGCTTTCTAAGTATCTAAATATCTTTCTATCTTTTTTTATATATCATATCTTTCAAACCTGGTTTTTCTTTTTACTATTGTCCAGTACCCGATATTACACCCAGGTGATGCCATAAGCGACACATTTAAAAGCTTTCTTTGTTTTAATCGTCACATTTGCTTACTATTTTACTGATACAATGTATTGATAATTTTTGTTCTCTGTATTGATTTTGCAAGCATTCTTTTGGTGAAAGAATCTCTCAGGGGTGGGGCCGGGGGGGGGGGGGCCAGAAGTATTTGCAAATTGGCAAAATGGGCCATCTTTATTTCTACACAGTGTACACACTGTTACGTGAGACATCCAACGCAAAGACTCAAAGGTTTGGTCTTAGGAATATCCAACTGATGTAGAATTCTGGAATATTCGCGGAGTAGACCAGGTGACTCTTGCATTAAAACAAATTGATCTTTCAGAATGACTAAGCCACTGATTGATTCCTCAGTACTCAACGGAGGGGTTTCTCAAACCCTGCACTGTACGGGGCCCTGGCGGACCATCGCTGAGAAACATATGCTCATATGAGCATGCTTCTTCATGTGCATAACTCCTATTGGGTAACAGGACTCTGGGGGAAACTGAGACACAATTGAGTGAATGTCACATGCATTTAAAGAGCTTTTTTTTCCCCTTCGAATCATTATTAACACTTCATTCACCCTGTCCTCTAGCGCACGTAGAAAAAGATGTGATTCCTTGTGATAAGACTGTCTCCTGCCTGGCAAAATGCAATTGGCTTTTGCAAAGTGAAAATGAAGATGCTATTTTCTTGGTAATTCATGCGCTAAGTGCTTGACGTAAGAGAGCAAATACAGGTTAAACTGCATTAGATGCTGGTTCTATGTGTATTGATAGCAGTTAAAGATAATGCACTGTATGGCAAGATCATATATAAGATTAATTATTGTAGGCATGATAAGATTAATAGAATTTCTAAATCAACTGCACTAACCCTTTCAATGCCTAGTTTCTGAATCTGTAGTTACTTTAAAGGGCACAGCCATCTTGTTTTTTTACTTGGCATTCACTACCAATGTGACTTTGGGGCCTGTGAATTATTCTAATACACTGAATAATTTTTTAATTCTCTGCTTTAAGCTTAAAAACATAGAAACATAGAATGGGTCAGTAGGCAAGAACCATTCAGCCTAATTAGTCTGGCCAATTTTCTAAAAATAGTTATTAGTCCCTGGCCTTATCTAGAATAGCTATATGCCTATTCCATGAATGCTTAAACTCCTTCACTTCTTCTTATTTTGGAAGGTTATACTGTGCTTTCACTACCCTCTTGGTTAAGTAATACTTCCTGATATTACTTTTAAACCCTTTCCCCTCTAATTTAAGACTATATCATTTTATTGTGGTAGTTTTTATTCTTTACAATATACTCTCTTCCTTTACTGTGTTGATTCTCTTTACATATTTAAATGTTTCTATCATATCCCCCATGTCTCATCTTTCCTCTAAAATCCTTTGACCTTTTCCTGGTAAGTTTTATCCTGCAACCCATCAACCAGTTTAGTAGCCCTTCTCTGAACTCTCTCCAAAGTATCTATATTCTTCAGGTGATACGGTCTCCAGTACTGTGTCCAATACTCCAAGTGAGATCTCACCAGTGCTCTGTACAATGGCATGAGCACTTCCCTCTTTCTACTGCTAATACCTCTCCCTACACAACCAAGCATTCTGCTAATACCGCTCCCTACACAACCAAGAATTCTGCTAATACCTCTCCCTATGCAACCAAGCATTCTACTAATACCTCTCCCTATGCAACCAAGCATTCTACTAATACCTCTCCCTATGCAACCAAGCATTCTACTAATACCTCTCCCTATAAAACCAAGCATTCTGCTAATACCTCTCCCTATATAACCAAGCATTCTGCTAATACCTCTACCTATATAACCAAGCATTCTGCTAATACCTCTCCCTACAGAATCAAGCATTCTGCTTATACCTCTCCCTATGCAACCAAGCATTCTGCTAGCATTTCCTGTAGCTCTATTACATTGCCTCCCTACCTTTAAGTCCTCTGAAATTTTTACTCCTAGATACCCTTCCTCAGATGATGAGGTTAGGACTGTTTGAAATATTCTATGCTCTGCCATGGGTTTATATCCCCGAGATGCATTATCTTGCAGTTATCCATAGTTGTTCTAGCTCTGACCATTGTTCTAGTTTACCTAAATCATTGCTATTTGGCTTATCCCTCCAGGAACATCAACCCTGTTGTATCATCTTTGTGTCATCAGCAAAAAAACTTAAGTTATAATCAAGAACTTCTGCAATAACGCTAATAAAAATATTAAAGAGACAGATATACTAAAGAGGCCTGCATACAGATGCCTGAGGTACCCCACTGGTAACAAGACCTTTTTTTGCATATACTCCATTATAAAAAAAATCAATAAGATTGCCTACTCCCTGACATAAACCCATGTTGTCACTAATCCTATCCTTTAACATAGTTTCCATGACTTTCCCCACTACTGAAGTAAAACATACTAGCCTACAATTGCCCGACTCTTCCCTACTATCCTTCTTGTGAATGGGCACAACATTCTCTAATTTAAAATACTCTCTTTAACAATGATTGGTCAAACAAATCCAAACATTTTGCTAGTGCACCACTAAGTTCTTTTAATAACTTGGGTGTATCTCATCAGGCCCCATCAACTTATTTGTCTTTACTTTAGTCAAGTAGAACATTTTCCTCTGTAAAATAACATGTATCAAATGACTCGCTAGTAATTTTTTTTCTAACTGAGGTCCCTTTCCTTGATTTTCTGTAAAAACTGAACAACAATATTCATTGAGGCAGTCAACTAGACTTTTATCCTCTTCTACATATCATCCCTCTTTTGTTTTTAATCTAACTAATCCTTGTTTTACTTTCATTTATCTAGCTAAAAAATGTCTTAATTCATTTTTTACTGACTGGGATATTTTCTCTTCTATGTGTCCTTTGGAAGCTCTTATAACTTGCTAACTATTTTCCTAGATTTTGGAACTTTTACATTTTTCCAGGGGGCCTATAAATCACACCTACACGAGTTACTGTACAATTACATAATTCTAACGTAACCCAAACTGACTATGTACACCTCACTAACTTGTATTAGGCCCCTCACTAAGCTGCAATTAGTTATCTCGAAATAGCATAGCTCTTGGCAAGTGCCACTGGTTATCTTTCCCTATTGGGATTTTGATCATGGGCATAAGGTTTTTGTAGGTTTAAAAACAAAGTTTTTTGCTGCAGTGACTACCCTAGTTTATAGAATGGAAAGAAAAATCTGTTGGCCTCCTTTCAGTAGTCTGTATAGTATAAAATAGTTGTAGGTCATCAGGGGATGTTCATGGCAGTGATGGAAAACCTTGGCACTGCAAATATTTTGGAACTCCATCGCCCACAATGCTGTCAGTCAGTCAGTCATAAGGCATCATGAGATATATAGTTTCCAGACATATGCCATGTCAAGCCATAACCGATCTATGTATTTTTAAGCTGTGTTTTGAATGTTAGCAAATACAGTCAATTATTTTCTATTTGAATAACTTGTACAGACAATACTAAACCAGAATACAAATAATGAAAAAAAAATGATGTTGGTTATCAGTACAGGAAAAAAAGGAATAATGCACCCCGACTCCTGTACCAGAGGCCTTCATCCATTTTTATCATTATTTGTATAGTGTTCGGTGGGAGTGCCGATAGGTCGAAGGGGACAGGTGCATAACGGACTTCCATTAACCATCCCCCCAGGTCCATTCCTGATTTTTTTTTCACATTACTAAACCAGAAGAAAAATCTAAGTTATATATTTATTTCACTGTTGTATTTTAATGGCCAGTTCACAACCTTAGTAATGGCACCTAGAATATTCCTAAACATTTGCACCATTTGATTAATATAGTCCACAGAGCTCAGGGAAAATAACAATCAAAAAAAAATCTGGATGTAATGAGGCCTAGTGGCGCTGGTGATTACAACCATACAATAGTTATCTCCTTCAGCATTTATCAAGCATACTAAGTCTAATAATCTGTTTATGTTTTGTGTGCTAGGCTTGGAGCCAAGATGTACAATGTATCATGAAAAATAGTTGTAATCATGCCTGAAACGGTACCAATAAGAACTTGAACAAATATAGGTATTCATCAAACATAATTAGAAACAAATACGAAACAGTTATAACTGAATCAGGCTACCAAGTATATTTCAAAGTGATTTAAATTATTTGGCAGAAAGTGCTTGTTACATTTATTTAACTTTACAGATCTCAAGAGGAATGGGAAGCGAGGAGTATAGTGATTACTGCGAAGTCTGCCACAGCTTGCCTGCTGAAATTGGAGCTGCACGCTGTACAAAGTGGTGGGAGTTCAGAAAGTTTTTAAAGGCACAACTGTAAATAAATAAAAATGTTTTATTTTACGAAAATAAGTAGCATTTTTTTTTTTTAATTTGTAAATGTTTGCAAATATTTCAAAATGATCTTCTCCCCTTCCAAGCATGGAGGGGAAGAGTCTTTTGGACGACACTGAACTGAATTAGCTAAATTGAAAGATGGACACCTACATGCAGAGGTGTACTAAATCCGGGGTGACCGGCAACTGGGAAGTACCATCGAGCTTATACTTTTTCAACCCACATAGCATTTCACAGTCTGTTTGTCATTCCCGACATCCTCACCTGATAGACGTAGGGTGAGTATGATGATGTTCCATGACACCTGCCAGCTGGCTAAAGAGTGAAGGGTGTCCAACTGGGGGGGTGTCCATACCGGGGGAGTTGGGGAAGTTGATAAGGCGTCTTCCTCTTTGTGTCTATGAATCAACTATGTGTCGACTGAAGGCCTTGGGGAAATGGTGGCTCTATCGCAAAGCGCTGTTTTGCAAAAATTTAAGCATTCTATTTTTAATACAAATCCAAATATTAAATGGGCCAGCTTTATTTTTAAAGTGAAAACACCTATCTTGGTGTCTCATTATAAGGTCAATTTAAAAATGGTGGATTTTAAAATGTATGCATTCTGTACAAGCAGAATCCTGTGGGCATTTAAAGTTGATGGCCAAAAAACTGCAACATAATCCTAAATGGATTACTAGCCTAGAATTAAAAAAATTTCCCAGTCCCTTGGACATTGGTTAGGCTTACCTAATAACAGATTATACCAAGGTAACATGACTCAGCCTGTACCCCCATTAACATGTTACCCCCGACAAAAATCCAATATCGGAAAGGTCACTTTAAAGAGGTAGGTGAACAACCCATGTTTATTCATGGATAAGACAAGCACCTGATGATACACCACTCTTGCCAGTGCTTTTGGGTTGTATGGAATGTTTGCATAAGACAAAACACTTAATTATTTGGTGTATTAAGGGTAAACTAGTGTCCATGTACCGCTCAGGAAGTAAAACACTTATTCACTCCCCTGTCAAGGGCTCTGTGAATGAACCAGATGTCGGTATGGCATTCTGAATAGACATTCCAAAACACTAACATCACAATTTTATCCCTGATCAAACTCTGATTTACTGAATGCATTGTTCATACTGAATCATCTTATGAGCAGTTGGCTTAGTGTATGGCTATTGTAGGTGATCATTACCTTAAAAGAGCTTTACCCTAAAATAGTGTTTTCCAATTACGCTGTAGAGGCACGCTGTGCTCCCTTGTGAGCGAAGGTTATTATAAGCACGTCTGGTAACCATAATAGTACCTTGCTTTGGAGATGTTTCTTAATTCCTTGACCACTGAAAGCATTAACAGTCTTTGGAAAACTGGGCAAATCTGACTGAGCCAAGGACGCTAATCAAATTTTCCAAAACATTATTGCTAGATTTGTACAGAGTTCAATTTGCAATCAGAATCAGGCTAATCCGTAAGCTTAAACTTCAAAGTGACCTATGCCACATATGTAATGCTCACGGTTACGGCACTTGACATTAAGCTGAAAAATGTCACATCTGGTGCTTTTCTTCCCTTTATTATACAATTGTTTGTTTTTAATTTGGTGATGGGGCTGCCATCAGAAGTTGTGGGGCTCAGTAGTGGTTAGACATCTTGACCCTCTTTCCTGTCAATTGTTAACCAAGGGCCAAGGGAAATGTAGTCCGCTAAAAATGGAATGCATAGTTAGAAACGTATCCCGCTATGTATGTTTGCTCAGCCAGCTTTATCACAGACAGGACTGTGGCGTAAGATAAATTAGACAGAGAAGGAGGGTCCTGGGATTCTCTTGCGATCCAGAATTTTATCCTGGACCCAAGAGACACACATATTTCCTTAATTTCCAAAAGTCAGAGTTGGCCAACTCAACCTGCTTTTAGGCTACAAAGAAGTTAAATCAACCTTCAAAGATGGCCATAAGAGCAAATGCACCTGCCAAACCCCAAATGATTACTTTGTAACATATAAACCGTGCAAATTGATGGCCTAGCAGCATGGAAACTATCGTTGACAACTGTCTGTAATAACAGTGACTGAGATATGATGGCATGTCTCACCTTTGGCCCAGGTGATTTGGTCGAGAGAGATCTATGTGATTTGAAAAGAAATCAAAACATAAAACATTTGTCCATGAGAATAATTCATATAGTTATCCCTGGGAAGCTCTGTTTTTTTTTTTGGCTGGACTATCAGGAGCATGATAAAAATGGGTGTTATTGTGCATTAGTTAAAAGTAGGCAGGGCAGACACAGGTCCACGTGTAGCTTCCTCCAGACCATATAATAGAGCGTGGATCTTGAAGTTAAAACACCACGTAAAAAAACAGGAAAGATTCTATATATAAACATTGCCCAGCATCAATAAGAATAATACATTATTTAACCA
This sequence comes from Pelodytes ibericus, assembly GCA_036172795.1. Taxonomy (NCBI): domain Eukaryota; kingdom Metazoa; phylum Chordata; class Amphibia; order Anura; family Pelodytidae; genus Pelodytes; species Pelodytes ibericus. The sequence goes on from CM069865.1 coordinate 17,359,063, forward strand.
GGAAATATGAATTGAGATATTCTCTTGTTTTATGTTTGTCCTGGGGTTGTGGCTATTACCCAACATCAGGGAGATGTTCACTATTACCTAAGTTAATGGAAGTTATTTTATCAACCTCAGTAGGATAAAGAGCTAAACCATTGGAGTCAAGTGTGAAATTTAAAAAAAAATAACCCTATTTCAGCACTAAAATGTGTATTTATTTTTTACATCATTTATTCTGTAAATCTACTAAACAATTTTAAATTTAGTTTTGCAAGTTTTTTTTTTTTTTTAGCAACGCAGCCTGTCATTCCTAATATGCAACAAATAATCTATACAATATGAACAATAAATTAGTCCAACTAACATGCTCAATAAGGCCGAACAGCAGGTTCTGCATCACATTAGGCTTTGGAGGAGAGAGAATGGGCTGGGGAGATTTCCCCTCCCCAGACGAACTTGAAACAGTATTTAAAGGGTTTGTTCGACCTACACTGTCCGAGTTTTTCAATATTTATTTCATTATGTAGAGCAATGAAATAGAAACATTACCCAACTCCTAAAAACTGGAAATAGTTTTCAGGTAACAATAAGTGCATTTCACATATATTAGAAAAAACATACGGAAAGAAAGAAAGAAAGAAAGAAAGAAAGAAAGAAAGAAAGAAAGAAAGAAAGAAAGAAAGAAAGAAAGAAAGAAAGAAAGAAAGAAAGAAAGAAAGAAAGAAAGAAAGAACGGTGTAACTGCCCCTTTAATAGGTGTTATTTAAAAACAACAATACTAATCTGTTGCAATGAAGGACTCTGCACAAGAAAAAAAAATATTTAAATCCCCAGGATTGTGTGGTTAGGGTGTAAACAAACTTAGTGGTCACCATACCATAGGCAGGCCAAGCATTGTGTCCAAACATTGTCCAAACACGTGGAAGGATGTCAGATAATATTACCATTATATCTCTCTTGGTTTCTTTTTTACAGGCCAGACTTGCACCTCCTTGGACTTATTTAATAAACCATGTTTTGTACAGCATTAACCCCTTCGTGATGCAAAGTGCTTGTGTCCCAAACGACGCAAGCACCAAAACGTCACGATTGGTTCCGGCCACCGATCACAAGGTGATCGGTAGCCAGGAACACTCTGGCAGAGACCCGACTTAATATACTCTGTGGGTCCCTGCAAAAAAATCGCGATACCTCCGGACGTCACATGTGACGTCACGGAGGAGTGTCCGAACCCGGAATTTCGGGCACGGCACGATTTGGAGAAATGTAGCCGGTGCTCGCTTTGAGCACCGGCTACATTTCCCGTCAGACTGAGGCCACTCAAAGTGGCCTCATCTGACAGGTGGGATCCCGCTGCAAGTGCCTGCAGCGGGATCCAAAAACAGCTCATCGAGGGGAGCCGCGATGAGCTGTTTAATACAGGACGTACTATGCCGTCCTAACGACTTTAAGGCACTTAAAGTCAGGACGGCATAGTACGTCCTAACGTCATTAAGGGGTTTATGACCAAATTTAGGGCAAGATAACAGAATTGGAAGAAATTCCCCATTCCACTATTTTATTTCCAGCTTGGCTTTTTTTTTTTTTTAAAGAAAAGAAAAGAAATAATACAAAAAAATGGATAGAAACACGTGGGCAAAACCAACAGTATTGTGAATAAGACAAGAAATATACTATATCACAACTATAACTATATTAATAAAAGTAAAGCAAGATATCGCGGGTATCTGAAGGGTGGGGCAAACTGGCACATTGCTACCCTGTAAGAACACCTATTAGAGGAAGGTGGGTATTATCTCCCTTAGGGTGGAGGGACACAAATATCGCATTATGTTTCGGAGATGGGCTTAGAGGACGGAGAATGCACCTTGGAAAGCGATCTGCAGATGTCTCTACAAGAACCAGCTACATTTCAATTGGGCAGCTATCCTAATAGACCTCTTGCATCAATACGAGGGTGGCCGTTGCATTGTAGAGCCAGCTGTAGCGCTATCTAGTATTGATGATGGTCAAGTGAAACACGTAGCGAGCAGTGTATGTCTTTCAAACAAGATCAAAAACCACATTTCTGTGAGCATTGATGTTTTTTCCATCCCCCCCCCCCCCAAACCCTTTTCTAAATCACGACACACATCTCCTTCGAGATTACAGTATGCACACCGGATAAGCTAATGTAGAAAAGGCTGAAATTAATACAGCATTCCACATTATAAACTATTTTTTTTTGTATTTTTTTTTGTATTTTAACTTACAAAAAGCTTGGTGTTTTGGACTGATTTGTCCACGCGACAAATTAAATTATGACCTTCTTGGTAATACCATTAGAGTTTAAAAAAAAAAAGGAATTTGTGAGCTGGCTTCTTATTTTGCTCTATGCTCTATCAGTGCATTAATCGTTCTTGGCCGCAGTCCAGCAGCCTTTTACATGTTTTATAAAAATAAAACACCATTATCCGGCTCAATTCAGATACTACTCCAAATGTTTTCTTTTAGACAAAGAATTCAATATAGCCCAGCTCCTGATAGCTTTAGGAAGAACTATTTATTGTGTGCTCTTGGTCTTTAAAGCAGACAGATAATGCAAAAGCATTTTGATTACCCTTTCTTAGCCGTATCATTCACAAACCATCTTTTCTAATTATATTATTAGGACATTTCCATAACTGGTGGGAAGGGTTTTTTTTTAAACTGATTTCTATTATTCTTGGCACTTGTATGAAAGGATATTACATTCACGTGCATTAGAGATTGCTTATGAAAGATCAAGACAATAATAGCTGATCAGACGATAAAGGATCTCTTTTCTCCTCCCAGACAGGCTGTCTCTGACAGAAGAATACAGTTCATCAAATGTGTCTGCAGGTTGTCAAACACTGTGAAAGTCGGGGACACTCTTGGAGGCAGTCATGGCCAACAAGATTTTATGTAGGTTTTGTTTCTTTTTTTTTTCCTCGATCATTCACCCTCAGGAAAAAATCACTCACTACGCTCCCTATGCTATTTTGATGTAGCCCCATTTGGGAAGAAAAGAATCATTTCATAAAAATTAAAAAAAAAAAAATACAATATACCCTTTTTGCAGGTCCACACCGGTTCCATTATCCAACAATAATAAATCATATTTATGTTCCCAGAAGATTACCACTTAGGTTACATAGTTTGGGAAGAAAGGGTACAAAGATGTTTTAGTGAAAGGTAAATAAGTGTACGGGAAATGTATCTTCTTTTGCTATGATTTTGAAGATAGGGGACTGTATCGTGATTAGAGGTAAAAGGGGAGGAGGCGACAAAAAAACAAACACTCTACTTTACTACAATGTACAGCGACTAATACCAGGATTCTTTAACTGTTTAACTGCTGGAGGTATTAGTCTGACACTCACGCAAAGGGTTAACATGTACTCACTAAATGTAATTTGGGAGGAAATGCCTGGAATAACACGAAACTAAACCAGTTAGTATTTGTTCACCAACAGGCATCACTCCCTTATTATTAAATCAAAGTTCCTTGTTTGTACAGGAGATCGCTAGGTTTGAACTTTGAAGAGTACACGTGTTTCCAATTTGTATTCTGTACGGCGTTCACCATTCCCGTCCGCGTGATTAATGAGCCTTTAGCTCGTCCAATCAAACTAATATAATATTACTTACGCACAATGCAAAGTTTTTCCAATGTGCTCGCATTCATTATGGTCTTCCTTTCAATGTGATGTTCTTGTGCACATAAAAGGACCAACAGCTGTGATCAAATGTAAAATGAGCAAAAATAAAACACTTTATTGAATAACTGGTTCCGTTTGGATTTGTATTATTTCACAGTGAAGTATATAGCTAGCAGAGCAAACTATGAGGGGATGGGGCAGCCATGTCCTTCTGATCTTGGGTAGCTGGGTTGCGGATTGTTGAAAATGATTTTTACTGGTGCTTTGTTAGAAACTGAACAGATAGCAAAACATTTTTCACTGATGGTGAGATTTGTTAAAATATCTCATGACTGAATGTTCAATATTGCATCAACACGACAAATGTATAACGCCTCCCTTAATAATGCTTAACTACTTGGCTTCAGGACTTAAAACTAGTAAACTTTTTTTCATATTTTTTACTGGCGACCAAAATTCTTTTATTGACAGACTTGATTTTTAACCTTTTCTTTCAATTTTTATTTTAGTCTGCCAGTGAATTTACTTACAGTTGGCAACTTTGTTCGTTAGGCCTAGGCCGGATCCAACCTAAGGCAAAGCAAGCCTATTTGCTTGTTTCCTATACATGTGATGTTAGCACAGCCACTTGATGTAGCTGAGGGTCTAATTTTGAGAGTTCAGTTGCCCTGCTGTGTGCCGGGCACAGAACTCAATGACTGGACCTTGCATGCACTAATAGTGGGAGGCAGGTAGGTTCCCTCTCCCTTCGTTTAGATCAGACCTAATCTGACTAAAAAAAATGGAGACTTCCTAAATAGCCTTCCTGAGGAGGAAAACAAGCGAGGCCCTGCTATTTAATCAATAAGACAGACACACACAGAACTGTTAATGCAAAAAGTAAATGTTTAATTTCCTAAATTCGATTTCTGATAATATTTGCCCTTTAACCATGGGTCCCAAATAAATGGCATAATTCTGTGGTATTTGCCTTCATCAATAGAAGGTCCTGTCTATAGATGAAAGTATTAAAACTCTAGATTAAAAGATAATGTAATTAATTTCTTGGTGTTAATTGTAACAGAGATAATTATCTTGGAGGCCATGATGTATCCTCTTGTCTAGTCACATGGTTAAAGACTAAAGGTCAAAGCTCGATGTAGGTAACACATTATGCGTGAGCAGGGTTTGAACATATAGTAGGAATGATGATACTAATGCCATGTTTAAAAAAGGGTTCTATCCAGGAAACTAGCTGGAACAGTGGCATCATTACTTTCTGCGCCAGAGGGTTGAGTAATGCATTGCTCACTCTTCTGGCAGTTAAAGGGTTACACCACATACATGCTGCACAAGAGACCACTCTCTTGATGTCATTATAATGCCATTCATGCATGCAGGATTTTGCAATCAGACAGGGACGGGGAGGTGAGAAAAGGGAAACGGAGCGAACGAGGGGAGGAGGAATATTATGGTTAATTAAAAATTGTAATTTACATTGGCAAAAAGCTATTTCGTTGCTCGTTTTAAATGATATTGTTGGAATCACTGCAATCATTATGTGTGTGTGTGTTGGTTGACATGGGACCTTCTTGTATTCTTACTCTCTATTAGCATCACAAGTGCACTTGTGATCTACGGATTAAATGAAATGCAACTTATTTAAGAAAACAAAATGATTAACATGGAGAGTTGTTGCAAATATTCCTCTCTGCATGTATAATAAAAGTGGTTAAATTGTTACAGCTCCAACTCGCTGGTGTAGATTGCATTCCCTTAAGAGTAAGCACTCAACGTGCGAAACACATCAAGCGTTTTGTCTGTGGTCCGTTTAATTGTCTGTCTGTCCCTTAATGCTTTTAAGAATTGGCAATTAATATTTTTTCACTTTTGGATAACTTCACTACTCTAGATTCCTTTTGTTATGTCATCTGGTGTCAGCTGGTTTTCATATTGTGATTTATAGCAAAACCCCTCCCAGGATGCAAGGGGGCAGACCCAAAAGAAGGCAGGGTCATGTGACATCCATTGATGACGTGCGTCGTTGCATACCCGATACAGGTACCAGCTGTCTAAAGCTTAATTCTTTACCGTTTAGACTAGTTGTGGGTTCTAGACCTACCCAGTTGAAGTGCAATGCTGGCATGCTTGGACAGACATGAATTTGACAGGACAGGATCCCAAAAAAAACCAGCATTGTCCCTGCAAATTCAGGACTGCTGGCAACTATGAGGTTATTATCCTGTTTATCTTGAAGTATGTTGAAGAAGTGTCTGCTCTTTTTTGCTTAGACCATTATTGTACTCATCCCATGATATAGCTCTTAAGCACAATGCACAATGGTGCTCCACTGCCCCCCACATAACCAAACCAGGTTGGGACAGGCAGGTATTGACATAACTGGGAAAATTGGGGATCCAGAAGCCAGGTGTCCCAAGCAAAGTGGAGTAGAAAACACATCTGACCAAGGTAGGATTGTCACGATGGTAGACAGGTTATCAGTAATTTGCACCAAAAGTTGGTTATTAAATGCCCCTACACCTCACCATGGGTGCACTTACTCCAATGCCTAGCACTGAACGGCAAAATAATGAACATCACATGCACTGGAAACTTCTCTGGTGCAACTGAGCTGTGGTGACACGATGGCCTGCTAAATCATGATGCTTGAGATTTGATGGGTGCTTACTGGTTGGTATTGGCTGTAGATTAGGATGCGTATTAGCATGTCCTCCTTGAAGCCAGTGCCTCACTTCACTGTGAACCGCGTTTAAACATCGAAAAAATGAACAGCCAATCAGGAAATACAAACGTGTTGAAAAAAACATCTTACAACCCACGTTGAAAACGTTATTAATGTTGTATTGTATAATTTTATCCTGCTGCTAAGACATATCAAACATAATGAATTGCCAGTATTTAATTCACGATGGAATAAACACACCCAGCTGCTTGGATTACTGGACAGCCATGTCTATCCATGGAACATCCTGAACAGTTGTCGCACAGCCCCTTGGGATATATATTGCTGTATAGCAATATAGTGAGAACATTACTATCTAGTGAGAATATTACATGGTACACAGGTGAAGCACTGACAGAAGGTACGTAAAATCATGCACAAGTGTGCTACACGGCAAAATAACTTTATTCCTACATGATTTGGACATTTTCTAACAATACCATGTATGGGGTTAATACTTTAAAATAGCTGAGTTTAAAATATATCAGAGTTGTATTTTGTAAACCTTCCTCCCTCTGTTCCCCCTCTGTTCTCTGACTGCTGACGACACAAGCACATTGTTTGTCGCTGAGCCCTGATTGGCGGCTGGTTTAAAATAGTTAAAAAACTAAAACACAGCTCAAAAGGAACCAGTGGTGGTGCAAATTTAGGGCCAAAGTGCAAATAGCTGATATGGGGGTCCTACCTGATCTTTTTTCCCTAAGCGCCCCCCCCTCCCAAAAAAAAAAAAACCATAGACCATCCCTGCCAAAGACATAATGGAAAAATCATGGGAAAAATTTTTATAAGCCAAAAAATGGTGAACAGTGGAGCAGGTCAGTAAGATGGGAGACATTATACTGATGCTATAAGTAATTGGTAAATCCTAGTTTAGCATAATTTGGATGCTAAATATTATATGTAATAAAATGAATCATAGAATAATATACCATTATGTGCATATTTATCTAATTGGCTCTAACAATGTAGGTCTAGTTTTGTGTTCTACCACTCCTGACTTTCTTGTGGATTAATCCATATACATTATGAGTCAGGATATTAGCTGTTTTCTATGCAGTAACCTCTACACTGTCCTTTAGCTCTCAACCTATTTCATTTAGAATCTTGTATGCTCCATCCTTTTTATTATGGTTCTACGCCACACATTTCATTGCCGTGAGTCTTTCCTTGAGTGACCACCAGGCCAGGGGAAAAAAAGGTCTTGGAGCCAATTCCAAGTAAAAAGGTGGCAACCGTAGCCTTTTTACCAGCAGTCCTAGCATCCATACAATGGCTCTCTAATCTGATGACGGTGTTCTTCAAGATTTTTTCTTTTTTTTTTTTTATAAATTATTTATTTTACAAATTTGTAGTTATTTATATAAAAAAAATAAAGATAACGAAATATAATACAAAATAAATAACATATTCTTCAAAATTTGAATGCACAAATGTCACATTACATGTCGGCTGTTGACTTTGAGTCCCTTGACCAATGCCTGTGACTCAGTCTATTCATGGACGGAACAATTCAGATGGTTACGGGTCCTCTCTCTCTCTCTCTCTCTCGAATACTTAATTTGAGTTAAAAACTTTTTAACAGCAGTCAATAAAGTTGTGTGCATCTTACCCGCTGGAAAGCCCCTATTGACAGGTTTAAGAGCCATTTTCTTCCAAGCACTTGGCATTATGAGAAGTCTCTCTAGATGAGTTATGGTTCGCTCACTGAACTGGGGCTGAGCAGTCACTTTCAGGCTACTTAACTTTAACCCTTTGCATTTTTATCAATAAGGCTTGAAGTCAGCTTTGCTGGAGGTCAGTATGCTCCTGTGATGATACCTCTGCAAACCAAGTATACAGTCTATTCTCTCTACCCTCTAGTTATTGTCTCCGGCTCTATAATGAGATCTTACACGTCGTATGCATTCACTACTGAAACAATGTTGTATTTTCCTCATGCATTTACTCCCCCCCCCACCCCCCCCCCCCATAATGCAGTGTGAACTTTTCCCAGCACTGAAAAGGTTATGTAGACATCAATAAAAATAATGGCCCAATCATGTTTGCAGTACTATGGACGAGAGTCGGCAGGATCCTAATGGAAGGTTAGCATCTCTTCTGTCACATCATATTAGGAGTTCAGCTTGAGAATTACATTTTCATGACAAAGAAACAAACCTTAAACATGTTTTCTCATTACAGTGGTATGGAAAGAGATGGAATACGATGTTTGTAAAGTTGCCTGGACTCACAGGCATGGGGGCACCCAAAGGAAAGCTCGTATGGAATTCTATTTTACAAGGGCCCAATCAATGTCAAAATGTGCGTTTTATCTCATAGTTGCAGGGGGGGAAAGTATATACACAGGGAGTTTTAAAAAGAATCAAAGAAAGCACTGTAAATTCATTTTGATTATTTTGCTTTTCCAAGAGCATCCAAATATTATAAGACATTTTGTATTTTACAGTAAGTTGTGCATAAATGTGGAGCAAAGGGTATTTGTACCCACTCAAAGCAAACGTATAAGCCTGCTTCTGACATTTTTTTGACCCTAGTTGTGCTAGAGTTGGACAAGGCCAACTCTGGCTAGCCAAGGTCTATCACAAAAGCAAATGGCTGCTATGATTACCAGAAAGCTACGACCCAACTGGAACTCACATAAAGCTAACTGCTAGACAGAAAAGCGAGTGGCTGCACATGTTTATACGTGTTGTACTCTAAATAAAGAAAATCAGATTCGGTGCTCTGTATTGCGATAAATGAAACTTACAAAAAAAAAAATGCAGAGTAAAAAAACGGTGGAAGGCAGTCTAGGCTACAAAAGCGTAATAAGATGGTAAAAATCAAGTGCAGGTGATGTGTCTTATAACCATAACAAAGAGAGAAATAGACTAATCACAGAGCAAAGCTTCATTTGGCACTAAATAGAAATAAAACTCACTACCAATGAAAATGTGTCAATGTAATCAAAAAAATATAGTATTTACATTTTTTATTTTATTATTATTTACAGTTTTATGGTAGAGAGAGTGTTAACTAATGCAGGGTGAACGTAGATAATATTTAAATATATTTGTATTTGAAAAAAGGAAATAGGGTAAAATACTAATAAATTACTTTTATATAAGTCAACATACTGCAGTTGAGATCTCTAGGGGTTAAATAATGTTAATAATAATACAAAAGGTACTGCACATTAATGTACAAGTTGCTCATTTTTAGAATCTCAATAGTTGTTTTGGCCATGTTGTACCTTTCAGGACAAAGGTTGTTTCGGCATTTCTGCAGTGTTTGTGTTTAGCTGTAATCTTCCTCTCTCTCTCTCTCAATAATGTATTGGGGTTTTGTTCTTGATAAGAAGGCGTTTCTTTAGATACCATTATTTTGATTGTATCATTTAATTTACTTTTCAAGTAATATTCAATATTATTTAGCAGCAGTTGCTACTAAATGGTAAAAAAAAACCCTGCAAATTGTATCACATAGCTTATATATTAGGGCCTATTCATTTATTTCATACCAAGATACTTATGACAGTTGTGCTTTAATCACATTTCACTTTTTAGTGAATTTACCCCATTTCACTGTTTAGCGAACAGCCACCATATTCTTATAAAGTGTCTCGTGCAAATGTCACAGAAGACTGACATGGACATGTTAAAAAATGAATGAATGTAAAAAAAAATATGATAAGGTTTAATATGTATTATTAGCCTGGAGTGTCCCGTCATGACAGAATTGCGAATAGGACTAACTTTTTTAATACAATGAAGTTGAATAGAGTAAAGTTATTAAACAATATCAGAGACATTTGTAAAGGCCGTTTTCTGCATAATTTTACCAACAGCATCTCTTTTTCCGTCATATTCCACAATCTTACAGCATACCCAACAGGTTCTAGAAATCATAAATCCTTTATGGACATTGTGGTCCCTTTGATTCATTTTGTAGCCACTGGGGACAGTAAAGCCACTAACTATTTGAGAAGCAGACAGGGCACGAAGGAAGTGGATGTTTATATCGAATTCTGCTTTTCCCCAAAGGTAGAGGAAGCGGCATTTTATTCAGAAAGAAAACAATTTAAAAGTTGTTAGGCTTATTTTTTCCTCTTAATTTTTAATTTAATTTTTATTTTTAATCTTGACTGTGCCTTTAACACATGGAGTGCCGGTGTGATAAATGGGGGTGGGGGGGGGGGGGGGGGGAGTAGTGTATTGATATGCAGGTCAAAAGCTCTTCTCTAATCTCGTCACTGTTTTCTAAGACCGAGGTGACATCACTTCCTTTCATGCCTCTTCACTGTATGTGTCTCCGATTCCCTCACTCCCTCTAGAGGCCCTCTACCTCATGTATCAATTGTCTCTGTTCAGCTAATGTAGTATATATATATATATATAAAACTGAGGATGCAAATGACATCATTAGCTCTAGTGTAGGAGGAATGATGAGCCAATTCAGATCTGACAAATAGTGTAAGATCTGTATCTACTCTCCCCTAATTTGCAGTCAATTCAGACCTATTTGACACGTATAATTTACCTCTCCAATTACTGTTATTCTATGCCGTCTGTTCACTGAACAACATAGTATTTCTCTCTGTACATAAAGAACAAACCATTTAATTAATGCTGGGATAAAGGTGATGGGAAAACCCCCTCCACCTGAAACTTGGGGGATAGCCAAGGCATTATCAAACACAAACCTACACACACCAAACAAGCCAGAAGGCCTGCTTTTTCCACAGAAATCCCACATTCATTGTGGTACCACCACTGCAAGGGATTCTGGGTAGGCACATGAAAATCCGCTCAACAATGATCATCTTTTGCCTCTTAATCCATCATAAACATGGACCCCTCGGAGCATATGCCCACTGTACTAGACAGCCTTTAAACCCAGCTCATGACAGAGGTGCAAAGACCAGAGATGTTCTCACTGTTTAGCAATTACACCCCCCCCCCCCCCCAAAAGACTTGGCAACAAATAAGCCTATTTCTTTTTACTGCGTGGCTACTTGTACCTTTATTTTTCTGTGCCTCTGGCACCAAATAAACCTGCTCGAGAGTCTGAACTCAGCTTGTATGCCTTGAATTGAACAGAAGAACATTAATGCCGCTAATACCCTTTGCAAAATCCATCTTGTGGTTAGTGTAGAAGAGGTCTATTGATCGAGAAGTAACTGGATTCATGGGAGGTTATAATGACTTTCATTAGACAAACATAAACATTGTACAGATGTACTGCATGTTAGAAGCCCCATGCCTATGACCCTATTTGCGGCTAGAATATTTTATTGTCGTTTAAGAGCTTGTATGTCTAGATCCCTGTTTCTGTGCTACCTTTCCAGATAGCATTGCAAGTCTCTTATCATTTAAATATTTCTCATACTCCCTGACGATCACTACCAACTACTTTAGTTCCATCTCATAGAAGGGATAAGGGGGAAAAGGAGACAGATCTTATGTTATGGTTGTATGGCATTGTTATTCTCAAAGAGTTGATTACCTACAGTGCTGATACAGATGGTTTGAATGTATTCTTTTTCATTGGTCTGGAACCTCCGGTCGGAATGTTGTAAACTAACAGTCTCAGAAGACCTAGACTTATATTAAAAGCCCTTGTAGACAATATCCATCTTCCTGACCACCATTCAGACAGCCATGATTCAGATCAGGACTGGTCAGCTTGCTGCTCTTTACTTGTTTTTTTTATGCTAACTCCCAGAATTTACATTCAGTCACTTGGTGATTTGGAATAAGGGTAGAGGTAATCCCACAACACACGTTAAACCACAGGTCAGCAACAATCGGGAATATGTTGACATACAACAACTAATATCTGTCCATGAAACTCAGACAGTATTTTATTGGGTGCCAACTAGCTCATGAGAACTATAATAAAGATAATATGACACTGATAGAAGTATATGGTGTGGGGCTGGACCCCAATTTGATGTACCTTCTGTATCTATGATAAATCCACCTCTGATAATGTATTCAGACTCCTCTTGCAGAGGGAAACAATACTCAGCAGGTAGATATATACACACTTTCTATCCAAGCAACAAGTCCAATCGTAAAGGGTAACAAACAGAAACCTTTTATGCCATCAGGGAACCATATAAAACATACTTATGGACTTGTTTAAAGGTATGTGTCTAGAGATATATTAATCCCTTTACATTTTCTGGCCTCTTCAAATTATATTTTGATTTCCAGAGTTCCAATTGGTTGAACTGTTGAGATGAACTGTTTTATAAGATTTTGCATAGGCCTCCGATAAATCTGGCAATGCCACTCTGAGGAGCAATAAACTCAGATACAGGTGATAGGCCATAGGTATTTATCTGACAGTACTCAATATGTGTCCATTACCAGCAGTGCCTCCCTTTATCTTCACGTTACAAGTAGTGCTCCCCAAGACTTAAAAAGTTTCCCGCTATTTTTGCTGTTTATAAATTATCTACCTTTTGTGTGTAATACTTTAGTTGTGCACAGATATTCAAATTGCAGCCTCGTTTATAAGAGCGAGCCAAACCAAGTTCAATCGGTTTTACAGCAACAATTTTTAAATATTGAAAAAGTAATCACTAATTACTATTCTGAAATACTGACAAAACAGTGCCCATATTTTTGGGGAAAAGTATTCACTATTTAAGCTAAGCAATCCTCATTTAAACATTGAAATTAAATTAAGCTATAACCAGGCCCCTTGCAGTTTGTATTTGAATAGGTCACAACCTCACCTTTGATCTTCATAGTGCTCAACTGTTATCCAAACTGTGTCCCCATTTATGATATTTCAGCTACATTGTGCTATTTGCTTTATTCTCGTATTGTCTGTAGAATCCCAGGAACTCTTACAAAACCTGTCCAGCATAGTAGAGTTAAATATACTAACCCTAGTTAACATATCTCTGTCTTCACATCTACTGAATGAAATTAGCTGTCAGCAAGACAGCTTGCTGCTTGGGTCCCAGCTTTCATAAAGGAACAAAGATACATTTACCAAATATATATCACTGGCGTCATGGTTCAATATACTTTGAAGCTATACAATTGCATAGTAATTGAGGTACATCCTCATTATTACCTAACAATAGACGTTGTTACTTTATCTGTCTCAGTGTAAAATGTAGAATTATTTTTTTATTTTGGTTTAGCTTGATCTTTTTTTTTTTTACTTTGTTTTTTTTTTATTCATTGTATTTTAAGCTATAATTTATTCTAGTTAATAAACGCTATGCTTTTCATGATGCTATTACATGTTAGAGCATCCTCATGTACCAATCCAGTCTTTAAAAACAATGGGGTTTATTCATTAAACAGTGACTTGTAATGAATTGCCAATAAAGCTGAAAGTAGTTGGAAACTGGCAGAGTTGGAGAAGTTTCCTAAAATGGTTCAAGACCATTAGCTGTCTCCGCAGGGGCATTTCCTTTTATTGCACTCCCTAGGTGCATCGATTCACAACACCTGTTTGTGAATAGATTTTGGAACATCCCATGTATCCAAATGGCTTGTTTCCTCTACTCATCTGACCTATAAAAAGAACTAAACTTCCTTTTCTACTTGTGCTACTAATATAGTATGAGGATAAACTGGCAGGTATATTTGATAGTGTATGCCTGTTAATCCCCTGACTTGCAGCTGCCATGATTCCATGGGAAGCAAGCAGCCCGGTCTAGTGGGCTACTGGTCTCTCTGCTAGTGCAGAGAGAGACCAGTGACGGATGCTCCATATGTGCTATGTGTGCGCCACAGTGTAGAGAGCACACAAACCCCAGAAAGACATCCGACAGACGACGCTTCGCTGAATTCGGCAACAGAGTCACTTACTCTGTTGCCAACTCAACAAGCACTAAAAGTATACGAATTTTCATATACTTTTCGTGCTTGTTGAATTGGCAACAGAGTGAGTGACTCTGTTGCCGAATTCAGCGAAGCGTCGTCTGTCGGATGTGACGCCGTCTCTCGGGTATTTCCGTGGGTTTGTGGGCTGGCTGTTCTCCGCACACAAACCCCCGGAAATACACGAGAGACGTCGTGCCTCAGAGTGACAGGCGTGCTCCAGGCTGGCAGCACGCCTGTCACTCAGGGGCACAATACGCACCTGAGAGAGACCCTCATTTTTGTAAAGGGATCAGCAGAGGAAACCTTAGCAGAGAGAGATTCCTGCACATGGCAGTCCCCAATTAGACAAGCAGGGCGACCTGATGTGTCTCAGCTGTCAGACACAGCAGAGTAGACCCTATTAAGATACATGTTGGATTACTTGGGAGATGCAGGACATTGTTTAAACCCTATGATTTCTTCGAGGACCTTTTTTGCCACTTCTCCCTGCTACACCTCATCCATCTTCTTATTGTATTGTTATTTATATATATGCATATCTAGCAATACATTAATATATACAATTTGATATTGACTGTATACCTAGCACTCTGTCCTTGCAAAATCAAGAATTCCTTATCATGTCTCAAACTATTCATTTTTATGCAACTATATTCAATTTTAGACTATAATCCCTTTTGGCCTATTAAAGGGATTTCCATAGCCTAAATGGACACAGTAAATTTAAACAATAAAAGTGATCAGAAAAGATCTATGCATAGCATTGGCAGAACTGCATAGAAATGCCAGAATTAAGAGACATATGCGCCTGGTGTCTTCTGTGGATGACATCACCTGTGGCTTGATGCACTTGATACACACTGTTACTGGGGAATGTGTAATTTGCATGTTAATCCAAAGGGTTATGTAATAAACAGGAGAAACACTTTTCTCTTAACTGATGCCCTTGCCTGCAATGATCTATGCTAATATACTACATAGATAATTTTAAATCATTTTTTTATTCTCTACATTAACATGATACACAATGTTTAGAGGTATGCCTAAAGTATTTAACACATGGCATATTTAAAAGAAGAAAAACTACCACAACAAGAACACTTAGTCTTAGATTAAATGGGCAAAGCATCAGTAAGTATTAATTTACTGAGATGGTAATGGATCCATGGAATAGCCTTCCAGCAGAAGTGGTACATGTTAATACGGTGAAGGAGTTTATGTATGCATGGGATAGGCATAAGTCTATCCAGGATATATGATAAGGCCAGGAACTAAGGAAAGTATTCAGATTTGTTTTTTTTATTAATTATTTTAAACTAGGCAGAATTTGGGCTGACTAGATGGACCAAATGGTTCCTATCTGGTGACACATTCTATGTTTCTATGTATTTTAATATGTTTTTTAAAAAAATACCACAGTAAATGCTCAGAAACACAGTAAAATAATAATCAAATAAATGCCCTTTTGTCTGTTACCATCAAAAAAAAAAAATGATGTTATGATTTGTAAAATTCACAAAAGTGTTGGGCTTATGAACTTAATATTAATTGAAAAGATCAATAAATGTGACTTTTGGTTTATTTGATTGACCCATTCAGTTCTTGTAATCTCCTGTGAAATTTTCTGTCACATGTCTCATTACAGAAATATATTTTTGTAGGTGAGATAAATAAAGTAGTTGGAGAGAGATAAGAGGACAACCTATTTATCTGTAATGACTACCTATTATCACTTTCGCTGCTTCACTGACCCACAATGCTGTGCTGAGAAATGTAAGCCAGACTGGAGATGTAATGCATTTTAAATTTAGATACAAAAAAAACCCCAATGTCTTTTGCTTCAGTAAAACATATCTTAGTAACGATGCTCCATTTCAGTGATGGATACGATTAAGATTTTCTACAATCATCTAACAGTGGTTTGAGTTCATAGGTTTTTATTTTTATTTTTTTGTTCTGTTTGTGTTTGCTTTTCTTCAATCAAAATACCATTTTGACGCTGTTTGTTTGATAGCTTATTACTGTAAATATAAAAGAGATAAAAGAAGCCCTCGAATAGCTCCAGAGATGATCTATGTTCATTATTAAAACTATTGGTGTAAGCTTCTAACAAAGTACATATGACTCGCAGATTTCTTATCCTAATGAATCTCCGCTAATTTGCTCTGACTGATGAATTTCACTGTTAGCACTGGGGCCTGAATAATTATGATATTTATCACCAGGCACACGGACTCATTAAAGGTTTATCCAGGTTTAGCTAGCGGATTCCAGAGCTCTGCATATCAGCTTTCACTTGTTTAACTGTATTGAGGCCACTCGTACGTAGAGGAGTAAATTAGTTGGCTATGAGAAGATGGGCAAGCATCTAAAAGACACGAGAGGGAGGAGCAGATAAAATAAATGAGTTGTTCAGATGTCCAGCCGTGTCGGAATTAACTGCGAGGTAACACCATTAACGCCAGGTTTGTCCTCTAGAGCTGTGGAAACACACAGAGCAAAATGTAGGGTAACTGAACAATTCCAGATCGAGGTTGGAAATTAATCAAAAAAGCCGTGTGCATATTAATTATTAACAGTAACAATCCGAGGCTTCAAGGTACCTTCTAGTTTCCAACCTACTGTTTTTAAATTCAGCCAGGTTCTTGGGATATTTAAAAGAAAGTTTCCATCGGCAAAACCTTTACTAAGAATCGGAGCTAAAAGGAAAATAGCACCAGGAATGTTTGCAACATGTTTCACGAGGACAGGAGAGAAACACTTCAGTCTACTAGCTGCTCTTGGGTTACAACTCCCATCGAGGTGTCAATGGGACTCGGAATTCCAGCCTAGATGGACAACTGCATCTGGCCATCAGAGCTTCAGAGAGATAGTGAAAGAGTGAGCACAGAAACCGAGGGTTGCATGTTGTTCTTTGTTTGCAGACCAGTTTTTGCTTACCACATGTGGTCCAATGAAGAGCAAGGCTCGATAAAACAACATAATGCCTTACTCATTACAGCACATGTCATTATCTAATTAATTGTGATGAATAATCTTTAATCAGTTGAAAATTTTTCACATGAAACACAGACTTGTTAGAGAATGCATTTATTGTATAGTTATGTAGGCCATCTTTCATGCTTTGTTTTGAGACTATAATCTCATTATTCTCAACCAGGGAGCTAGGAAGGATGGTAGTGGATGTACAGCTACAGCTGAAGAGCTACAAGCAGTCACCGTTTTGGTAGGGCAAAAAAAAAAAAAAAAAAGTTATGAATAAAAAATATATATAGGTTACATGTGTAAAGATATGTGCACAACTGTAGCTAGTCTCTAATACTGTTGACTAATAGTATTTTTCATGTGTGGTCTGGATATAGTGCAGATGTGGAGGTGGGGGGGTGTTGTAGACATTATTACTTTTATGAGTTAATACAACAGAACATGTAAGATTCTACTTACTGCAAAGTAGCATGCAAAAGTTATATGTGTTCGGTGAAAAAGGCAACCCTTAATTCCATCTGGTCCATGGGCCGCCAGGCAAACATAAACATTCTAATCTAACCTGCTTGTCGATATTTACATACCTCAGAATCTATCCACCAGACAAAATCCGCAAGTCTGGAACATTCGTCTTTTTATGAGAGGCCTTATATAATAGGGCTCATATGAGCAACTCAATCACCTCATGGATATGCAATGTGTCGCGTCACTGCATACCCAAGCCTTACTATCAAATCAGCACTGGCTTTGCCTATGAGCATTTCGCTCCTAAATTTAATTTCCTTAATTTTTCACCTAACTCGTATGCCCAGCTTATTCTAAAACAAAATATATCAGCCAGAATACTTTGTTTGTATTTTTGCTGTTGCTTAATTGCTCCGGAGTTTGTTTTGTTTTATTTTTTATGTTCTTTTACTTTACATTAACATAGAAGAACAAACAAAAGTTCTCGCCCGGATGTTTTATTGTTCATTATGCTTCATATAATTCATGACAATGTAATTCCAAAGTGTTCTGTAACTTAATCACCCCACTGTATGCATTTTACACAATCACTTTTCTACTGCCCTACAACTGCATTACTGTCCCAACAAGAAGAAGAAGGGTACTTAACCGTGGTTGCTTGTTTGACTGGAGCTACTTTAAGAAAACCTCTTAATTCTGAGGCTCGTGTGGTTACATGGTTGGTAATCAAATAACCTTACATGCCTGTTTCATGAGGACGAGAGCACGTGTAGGAACTTGACATATAGACGTTTAACTCCCAGCCGTTGATTTTAATTGCTTTGTGTGAGTTTTGCTATTCAGTATTAGGATGTCATTTTTTTTCCTGAGAAAATTAGCTCTTAAAAGTGTTCCATAAAGGTTAAGTCAATGAAGATAAGGCTTCAAGGTATTTTTAGAAGGTCAGTTATGGAGGTATTGAGAAAAACAGAAATCATGCCTTCAGATAGTGAGATCTTGTCTTCAGTTATTTGTGTGATGGTTGTTTCTTTAGGTTCACTGTGGATGACAGTTCCATCTCTTTAAGATATACAAAGTTCAGGGAATGGAGGAACCGCATTGTGTCCCTATCTTCAGATAATCCAGAAGACAATTTCTTGGAGTATCCAAAGAAGGTACTCTTTCAAGTGTGGCTATTCCATCTAATTCCGACCTCGAGGTGATCTTGGAAGGTCAAATTTGATGGTGTTCTACGGCGATCAAGTTTATAACATTCCGTGATAGTCATCTTTACTGACATGCTAGAAAGGTCGGGTATTAAAGCATTCAGTAACTTCCAGTGCCTACAAAAGGTCTTGCTTTCACACACTCTTTGTGAATGTTGTGTCTTGAGGTATTTGGTGAAGGTCAAAATATTCTAGCATAGCTGACATCCTCACAAATTCAAAAAAGATCGTATCATGAAGTACTCGTTGAAGGTCATATGATTAGGTATTCCATGATTGATTATGGCAGACACCAAAATAGGAAATAAAAGATTAGAGTGGCCTACAATATAAAGTCCAGCGACCTACAATGGTGAGTAGAGTGATCTACAATGTAAAGTTGAGTTACCTACAATGGAGAGTAGAGTGACCTATAATGGAGAGTAGAGTGATCTACAATATAGACTAGAATGGTCTACAATGCAGAGTAGAGTAACCTACAATGTAAAGTCGAGTGACCTACAATGTAGAGTAGAATGACCTACAATGGAGAGTAGAGTGACCTATAATGGAGAGTAGAGTGATCTACAATACAGACTAGAATGGTCTACAATGCAGAGTAGAGTAACCTACATTGTAAAGTCGAGTGATCTACAATGGAGAGTAGAGTGATCTACAATGGAGAGTAGCATGATCTACAATGAGCACTGAGGTCTGATGTATGATAAGTGACCTTCACAAAACTCCTGCTAGATCACCAGCCTTGCATGTGGCACGATGCACTGGTATCGTCAGTACCGCTGCTAGCCTGTCAATAAAAGTAAATCAGGTTGTTCACCTTGTATGACATGGATAAAATCACTGCTGATTAACTTTTTGCTAAAATTTGCAGATGTTAGATTCCACCAGTCTAACAAAACGTAAGTGGCTTGGCAGTGAAGTGCTTTATGCATCACCAGTCTTACAACACTAAGTGGTTTATCATTTCCAGTTAACTTCTTCATTACCACTGGCATGTAACAAACTGCAATGCCATGCATTGTTTGCCAATCATATTCTGGATGGCACTGTTGGTAAATACCGTTCTTCCCAGTTTACAAGGACTATCTATAAAGTTCAGTGTTTCAGAGGGACCCCCCCCCCCCCCAATGGTTTCAACACAGAGCCGGAGAATGTATAAAATAAAATGCCACTTATGTGTTTAACCCTGGTTGTGCTATTGCAAAAACAATCTGCTTACAAAACACTATTAAAAGCAACAATTATGTAATAAATGACAAATGCAAAAGTATAAAAGTCCCTTAATTCATTCTCTTTTTTGAGAAGTGGGCATTCGTTTTCTGTATTTGGAATGAGGACAAAGAGAAGTCAGAATGCATCAGGGTTTTCCTTCATACTGCAGAAATATATTTGGAATTCCCACCTTCACTCATTTTGATTTGTCTTAAGGATCCAGCACAACATGAGCCATATTGTCCAAAGGGAATGTGCTGGCCTGGTTCAATCAGGGTGAATCCAGTGCTAGCCTTGCTAGGATTAGGTGCTGCAAGTGGAATTAAACACCATTACTTTCAATTCACCAGCAAGATAAGTGAGCAAAGGTCTGGAGGCTCCAGTAATAACAACAGCCGTAAACAAGTAATAGGAAAAGGGTTAAATGATGGACGGAAGTCTTTCTTTCTACCTAAACTACTATGTAACTATCTCAAACTAATAAGGGAAATCACTTGCTGGCGAGATAGCTCAGCTTATAAATGCACCAGTTTGTAGCCACTTGGGGTTTGCAGGTTCAACTCCCAGCATGACTCACTCTTTTCAGTAGTAGTTGGGAGGATGATAAAATGAGCACCATTATGTTGGGTAATAGTAACAAGAATACTTTAACACTAGAGAAATCTCTATTTATAAAGAAGGCTCATGATATGACTTCCAATAAAGAGGGAATTGTAGCCAAGTTGGAAAAATTCTACCCTTCCACTGCATCTGGGAAAATTTTTCCAACTCGTCTACTTTGGCCTTAAGTTTGAAATTCCCTTCCCAATTGTAGCCATGGACAGTTCCCTCTGCCGTCCCTTCTCAGTGGAGGATAATATAGACAATAATGAATTTTTTTTAAATAAAGCCCGTTTTCAGTAAATTTGCATGCAAATACATACATGACATGTCTCTTGCTTATGACATCACCTGTGGCTGAAAATTATACTCTTCCCCCTAAAAAGTTTATTTGCATATCATATGCATGTCATAAACATATGTCTCTCAACTGTCCTGTTCCATACGGGTAAGTCCAGAATTTGAGGCTCTGTCCCGCTTTTCTGGATAAAAGGTGCAGTTGGGTGGGAAAGTGGGATTCGGGACAGCAATCCTGGAGTCCCATATTCTCCAGTATCGGGGGAACCGAAAAATGCATGCTGCGCATGTAGCAATGTCAGATTGAGAGACAACTCCACCGGGCATGCATGATAGCATAGTCAGTTTGAGGCAAGCACTAGACCTCCAAAACTCCACCCCCCTGGGTCCCGATTCCCCCGGGGGAAGAAGTTGGGAGGTGTGTAGACACCACAGACCTGTGTACAACATATTTTCTCTTATTTTATGTTTTTTGTTTGCAATTCTGCTAAAACAATGTATAGATCATTTTTTTTCTTCTCTACATTCACAGTATAAGCAATGTTTAGTGTTATCTTATCCCCAATTGCACCATCACTATATTGCTAATGTCTAACAAATGCCAGTGCAATGTGCCCTGGAACTGCATGTGCCACTATGTAGAAAAATGGGTGCAGCAATGCTACCTTAAAAGGGTTGGACTAGCTATAGCAAAGGGAATATTCCAAACATGGAACTAGCTGCTTCTAAGAAGACTAGGATTGCAGGAATGAGTGAGAAGCTCCTACCAGCTAATATAAATTAAACCAGAGAGCGTGTGTCATTTCAGCACAGCCCCTAAAGAATTTAGCCCTTACTCTGATGTCTTAATCTAGGACTAAGTTAAGAAAAAGTTGAAAGACTAATTAAGCTTCTCATCTCATGAAATGTGCTACAAACCACTAGAAATAGCCCCAGAAAGCATAACATGGTAATATTTGGCACATGGTCACAAAGGAGTGGAAACAGCATCACACTTGGAGACAGGACCCCTTCTGTTCAAAGCATACAAGCACTGAGTAGTTCAGTAGGTGGTAAATGAGAACTGGAAAAATGAGGTCTCGCTGGTGCCTTTTCCCTCGGAGATTTAATAGTATCCTTCATTCTTCGCCTCTCTCATGTTACTGAAAGAAGGTAATTTTTTTTCCCCTGGCCATTTACTAACGCTCATTAGAGATTGGAAAGTACAAACAATGTTGCTACCACTCAAAGCCACTCTAGATCTTTCTGTTCCAATACTTGAGACAAATTAATTATTCCTTAGTGAAAAGTATACAATCCCTTCTTTACATTTTTATCTTTGAAGGGGTGATCTCCTGTCACTGGAGGTCTATCACTGCTGGGAATAGACACACACACACATATATATTAAAGTCATGCTTATTATTAATGATATTTTACTCTAAGTGCAGGGGCCAGATGCCGTAAACTACAACTTCCATCATGCCTTTGAGGTGTAGTGCAGAGGAGTGGACAGCCCATGATCAGGTGGGTAGAACATTTGTGGAATTGACCCAAAAAAGTTGGTTGTAGGGATGGTGCCCAATCCGAGTCTTAAGAAAAAAAATTGTCTGGGATGTATCTAACATACTGTGAGCTGTATTACTATTGTTATTTTTTCTTTAAAAAAAAAAATAAAAAAATACCAGCCAAAGACAAGCCATGTCTCCTTAGGCAATTTAAACTCTACAAGACTCAGAGAGGGTGATACATAAGGTAGGAAACGATCTTTAAGTAAGCTTACATGCTAGAGGCTCTAGGGGTCAGGGGATGCATTTGGTGTTAGAACGGACAGGAAAGAAGGGGGTGGTGGAGACTGTGTTCGGG
Source organism: Pelodytes ibericus (assembly GCA_036172795.1). Classification (NCBI taxonomy): domain Eukaryota; kingdom Metazoa; phylum Chordata; class Amphibia; order Anura; family Pelodytidae; genus Pelodytes; species Pelodytes ibericus. Next base: position 17,381,873 of record CM069865.1, read on the forward strand.
ATCTCTGCTAGCTAGATTGGTAGGATCAGTGGCTTTTTATAGGACTCACTAACTGTACTCCCCTTTTTAGGTATTAAGGATTTTCTTTTACTGTGAAAGTGAAGTTGATGCATAAGGGGCAGCTCAAGAGAAGTCATGCAGGTGTGAGTGAAAATAGGTTATGAGGAAGAGAGCTGTATGTCAAATAATTAGAAACCATTGGCTGGCTTTACAAGGTGGGGTAGCAGATGAGAAGTGGCTAGTAAAAAAAGATGAGCCTGGAAGCAATATTTCAGATTGGGCATCACAGGGAGAGACTGGAGTCATGTAAAGGCGTTGCAGAAGGGTTTTATGCATTGTGGAAATGACAGATGCCATAAATGTTGTTTAGATATAAACCAACCCTGAAGCTAACAGGGATTTGCTAAACCAGTGTAGAGGTTCTCAAAACAACCCCTATTTCTATGGCTTATCATGAACTATCCCCAACCAGTTTCTCTTAAAGCCATAACGTCTTGTGCAAACTCTTACCGAGTAAGAAGCAACACGTTGTCATCAGCTGAGTTTAAACCCAGTTTTTCAGTTCCAGCAGGATGAGAAGTTCATTGCATGATAATAAATTGCCACTGGGCAAGGTGGGCAGATGCCCAAAGTACTGATGGATAAGGAGCTCCATCACCTCCTGGTACATTGCCCCCAGCATGTTTGTACCTTGAAAGCATCAACAAAGGTCAGCAGAGGTGGAACTGCACCAACTAGGACCAGAGCAATGGTTGTCCTGCTGTTATTCAAAGGGTTAACCCTGGCATTCTTGTAGTTAATAGTTTAAGATTTAAAAAAAAAAATCCCGGTCTCCAAGAACTGAGGAGGAATTAATTTGTGTGTGTGGTGAAGTACAATCAACTGTGCTGCGGAGCAATGCTCTGGAGAGTATAACCATGTACACACCGAGGAAATGTCTTTATACAATGCAGCCTCATCTCCACTTCCCTGGTTGCCTTTTATTTATTTCGCTCACTTTTTTTTTTTTGTTGTTTGTCTTTTTCTTAACTGGCCTGGCATTTAGAGAGACTTTGGATCCACCCTTCAGCTGCCAGCGAGCTCAGCGACGGAGAGAGCTGCCACGGCTAGGTAGTGGGTATAGCGTGTCTCTGTGGAAGCCAGACGGTTAACCTTCCGTCACCCACTTAAAATGGCCTTAGTCCTGGAATCCTGGTACATTGAAAGGGTCCAGCTCAGCTTTCATCTCTCCTAATGAATCCTAGCTCGGTTATTTACCAATGTTAGATTGTTCTTGACTTCACCTTTTCCTTGCACGTTAAGGAGTCCCAAGAGGCATCCAACAGCAGACTCCAACTGGACAGAGGATACATTTGGAAACCATTTTATCCCTCAATTACCAAGTGAGGCGTATGGAACAGATTTGCACTCCCCTCTGATTTTGTGAAGCAATTAGGACTGTGAAGCTTAGAAACTAGCCACACGATCTGGACATGCACTGGTTAATAGGGAGCAATTAAGTAGCCTGCTCCATATCCCTATATCCTTTATGTGCTGGCAAACACGCTAACCATGTCAGAGGATTTATTATCCGTGTGCAAATTAGCTTTTGCTATTTTCTTTAATAATGCACCGAACAGGGGGAGCAGAGCAAATAGTAATGCACAATTTCTTGACAGCAATTTCAAAAGGAGACGATTTTGGGCAGATGTTCATTAACATGGAAGAGAAAGAACACACAATTGGTATCTATTATTAAGGAATAATGACAATTAGCATGGCGTATTAAGTAATAAGGAAGTTGAAATGTAAAGTACGAAGCCGTTTATGTGGTGGGGCCTCACACATGCCAGATTTGGTATATTAAGTCAGTTCCAAACAGAAGAAGAAATTGCAAAATTGAGTTGACATTTTGAACGGGAGAAGCAGAAGAACATTTTCTTGGTCTTGAATTTGGTATAGCAAGAATATTTTTAATACAGAATATGTTCTACACATTAATGACACATGAAAAAGTCAGCATGTCTTCCAGGATGAAACCCAATCAATCATTAGGTATTGGCTTTTACTAATCCGAGTTCCGGCAGACAGGCCATCATCGAGTATCTTGCCCACTTCAAAGGAACTGCTTTACGGCTGCTGCATTGAGACAAATATCTGTAGTTGTTTTATTACAATTTGATCTTATAGCTATACATTCATTACCCGTAAGGAACATTTCCTGATTTGCCTAATACAGTGAAATTATATATCAGTGAACCGGAGAGATCAAAGAGCAGGCATAATCTTCATGGCTTAAGTTATGACTCTTCAAATTGAGTCCAACCAGTTGGATGATTCGATGAGCTGACTTTGCCCCGTGATCTACAGACCAGATGTCTATTCTGCTGTCTGGCTTTAAATATGTAGCATTGAGGTTGTTTGTTATTATATCATTCTTATTAATGGCATTTATTGTTGAATCCTCTTTTGTAAAGCACCAACGCAGTGTTATACAAAATAATGAAATAATAAAAAAATGCATTAACCAAATACAATCTCTTCTAAATATCTCTAGTAACGATTTCATCAGACCCAAACAAATGTTCTAATTTGTATGTCATGACACGGGACATATACATATTAGACATTGTCTAATATCTCTGACCTTTTTACTGCCCAGTGTGGTGTTAGGACTACATTTTCCTTTGTGTGAAGCTCATTTTTTTTCTAGTTAGCAACTCAATAAATCATTTCTTAAAGCTTTGTCGTACCTCTCTGGGGTAGACAGTGGACATTTGGCCACATTGGGTCAACACTTAAACTATGCATTTCAAATGGTCCAGAATAATTTGCACCAAGAGCACATCAAATCTTGTCCAGCCTTGCAACTCACAGACCGCAAGTCAGAAGAATCCCTCTTTCCTGCCTAAACAGCCCTTGGGTTCCCTTGCTCATAAAATTAACTTTGTTTGCCTCCCCAGCCTAGATTTCTACATTAAAAATGTTGGGCAACACCGTACTAAATACTCAGAAAAATTGATCTGCTTTCAGCAGTCAACCTAGAAATATTGGAATCTATGGAGACCACAATGGACCACAAGGGGATGGGACTCATCGCGGCTGCTTCCGCGCAGCCGCTTCACCGCCGACTCTACACAGCAAGACAGATTGTCGCTGGAGATTTCATCGCGGGACATTTCATCGCTAAAGGTAAGTATTTTAGCTATTTTACTTTGGTTACAATTAGGGTTTAGGGGGTTAGAATTATGGTTTAGGGGGTTAATTTTAGTATTAGGGTTAATTTTAGTTTTAGTATTGGAGTTTAGTGTTTAGTGTTAGGGGTTAATTTTAGTATTAGGGGTCGGGGGTTAGTATTAGGGTTAGTGTTTAGTGTTAGGGGTTAATTTTAGTATTAGGGGTCGGGGGTTAGTATTAGGGTTAGTACAAAGCATTCTACTTTTCATAATGGTTTGCCCTTGGGAACATTCTCTTAGATGCTTATAATCTCAGATACCAGCATGTATAGTCATACCTTTATACTAACTGTAATAATACAGCACAGGCCAGTTTATCAGGTGCCCAGAGTTAATATTTGTGACGGAAACAAAAATATTTATATGCTTGTGAGGCAGATCAATTCTTAAGATCTTCTGTGAGTTCGTATTTTAGACAGTAATAATCCAAATGTTGCCGTGATAATACATTTTCCCATGTTGTGAGCTACATGCTATTTCTTATCCATTTGCACTTGTAAAATCTAGAATATAATACTCCGCACTGGCGATACACCAGACTGCCTGCTAACACTAAACTACCCGATTATCTTCCAAGAGAGGATGTATTTACACATGAAGCTTTGTTTTTATTTTACTATATTTCTTTCTTATTTTTTCCTTACTTTTTTCTCATATGGTATTAGACAAGTTACATCATTTTCTTTTACTTTTTAAAAAAATTTTATCTGTTAGATACAAAAGCACTTTATTCTTGTGTTGCTTTGTAATAAAATAAAACCTATACGTGTTATTAAAAAAATAAACTAAATCCATTACCCATGGAATCTTGCAGAAGGTAAGAGCCACCAATTCCCTCTCGTCAAGAGAAAACAGAAGGACAATGACTTACTGTATTTGGAAGGACTGACAGCTATTTATCAAAGGCAATTTAAGAGATATATGATGTATGCCCAGGATTATATGTTAGGACGCTAATGTGTTTACCTATTGAACATATTCAGTCTAAATGGCAACTGTTATGAATGCTGCCAGAGTCAACTATTTGTATGGATTTTACTTTCTATAAATAGAAGAAAGCTGAAAACAGTTTAAATAAATTAATTCACTGTCATGTTACTTACCTCGGTATATAAACATAGAGAGTGTCAGCAAATAAGAACCATTCAGTCTGCCCAATTTTTAGAATACTTTCACTAGTTCCTGACCTTATCTTATATCTAGGATAGCCTATCCCACACATGCTTAAACTCCTGTGTTAACATCTACCACTTCTGCTGAAAGGCTATTCCATGCATCCACTACCCTCTCAGTAAAGTAATACTTCCTGATATTACTTTTAAACGTTTGCCTTTCTAATTTAAGACTATGTCCTCTTTTTGTGGTAGTTTTTCCTCCTTTACTGTGTTGATTCCCTTTATGTATTTAAATGTTTCTATCATATCCCCCCTGTTACATCTTTCCTCCAAGCTATACATGTTAAGATCCTTTAACCTTTCCTGGTAAGTGTTATCCTACAATTCCATGATTGCAGGATAAACTATCAGTATCCTTCCATTCTTCACAATAAACTATAAGGGATAGTTAAGCAAATTAAATAGAGTCTGTCGCCTATTGTTTGTACTGTGAATTTAGAGAATAATTAAAAAAAAAAAAAAAGGTATATAAATGATGTTAGCAGAAAAAGAGAAAACATAATTTAAATGTGTCTGTGGTGTCACCTGTTCATGACATCACTATTGTATTGATATGTAAATTAACTACTTAAAATGGATATCAAGACTCGGGGAAGGGTAAACTCTCCATCTAAGACAGTGTCTGCCAGGGTGCATAGAACGTCATCAAATTGTTAATCACAGAGGTAATATCCAGCATGTCCAATGCTGGTGCCTGTTCCTGGCCTGTGTACATGATCACTAGTGTGCATTACAGATCAGAATCAAAAACCATAATTTAAAGAGATATCAACTCTGCCGATCAAAGCCAGCCAAACTGGAATTCTAATGGCCCACGCATGGACCTACTGCATGGAGCTCTTCTGGGTGTAGTCTCTACACTCCCGGAGTAGATAACAATAAAGAAAAGGTCATTTATGTAACCCTTTCACAGAAAAGGTCATTTATTTAACCCTTTCAGACACACACACACACACACAACATATTACATTAGCATTGCAATAGTACATCCCCCTCTTTCAGGTTCAGCAGAAACGTTGAATGTTGCCATTACTCAAATGAAATTCTAATTCAAACTATATAGCACATCAGTCACTAGCACCAATATTACAGTAAGTGAGTTTAAAGGGGGTGGGGGGGGGGCATTGCTATGCTTAGCTAATTGAAATAGATGTACATAGGATTCCAACTATGTCATTTTAATCTGTTAATATTTGCTGTTGCGCACTCATTTTACATTAGTGGATTTCGCTGTTCAGACATTCAACATTTGCCCTAAAACAGGAAATTACATTGTTTCTCCTGATGTAACATGATTGTTAAGCCACAGGCTTCCGAGGCAGAGTACCTAGGTTTATTATTTGAACTCAATGAAAAGGTTATTGTGGAAGTTCTGTAATGCAAAGTACGACTTGCTGATAACTCATAATATACTGTTCAACACATACGGACACAGCAAACAAAGGGTATCAGTGTCTTCTTTCTTATCACTCACCCCTTAAGGGTTTGCAGACCAATCAGTGACCTATTAGGGTAAGAAATTATTATCCCCTGTAGTGAGTGAGTGGTATCCCAAATCCCATGTCAAGACATTAACTATAATCCCTTTGCTTGGTAGGTTTGGTCCACTGCTAAACCGATACACAGTCGTCAAACTTCAGCGACTTTGTAAAGGATATGGAGTTAACATAGGAAATGACACTTTCTAATGGATTGGTTTAATTACAGACTTCAGAGCCGCAGATATGAATATTATGATAGAAAGGTTATTCACAAGAGAAGTCATATGCTAGAAGGGTACTTCAGAATAATTGCTTTAATAGAAAGATAATTATATATGTATAACATTCTCATATTTTTAGGCTAATCCTTTATGGTCATCTAAGACAGCTTGTCTTCCCTGCAGACTTGGCATTTCCATTACATCTAAGGAAGAGTGTGTGGGAACATCAAAGAGGGGTGGGGTGCAGTCAACTGAAGTCTAAGTGAAAATATGTTCATTTTTCAATACTGGTTACAAATGGCAGATCGTGTGTTCATTGGTTCCTTATACAACTGATGGTGGTCGTGGATTCGGAGTGAATAATTCACTGTTACAGTGGGCACGTGGATTTTCTATATTTTTTATGTTGTTTTATTTAGGCCTAAGAATGAGGGCCCTGCTCTCCAGCAATCTGCTATGGAGCTTTGTGATACATTTTTACACATGGCAAATTGTATTGCTGTGGAGCTATGTGAGTTTTACGGCTGTGAAGCTCTGTGATACACAGACACACTGCACGCTACTGTGAATTGTATTGCTATAGAGCACTGTGATACAAAGACACACTGCACACTATTGTGATTTTTTAGTGCTGTGGAACTCTGTTCACATTAATGTGAATTTAATTGTTGTCGAGCTCTGTGATACGCTTTTAAACACCATGAGTTTTATTGCTGTGAGCTCTGCGGTACAATCGTACATACCATTTATTTCTGTGGAGCTCTGTGATACGCTTTTAAACACCATGAGTTTTATTTCTGTTGAGCTCTGTGACACGCCTTTAAACACTATGAGTTTTATTGCTGTGGAGCTCTGTGGTACAATCGTACATACCCTTTATTTCTGTGGAGCTCTGTTAGTTCTATTGCTGTGGAGCTTTGTGATACATTGACATTTCGCATCATTGTGAATTGTATTACTGTGGAGATCTGTGATACCTCTACACGCTCCACATTCCTGGGAATGTAATTGCTGTTGAACTCTGTGGTACAATTGTACACACTATGAGTTTTATTGCTGTGAGGCTTTGTGATACACTGACCAACTGCATAGTACTGTGGATTTTATTGCTTTGGAGCTCTGTGATACACCTGTACACACATTACTCATAAATATGGCCCACAGCCACAGATTTCCCCCTGTTCTAAATACCCTCTCACCAACACCAACCTCTTAAAAATGATTTAACTAATTTAGCCCCTTAGCCTAGTTGCCTACCTATGGACTGGAGGAGAGCTCCCTTGGAGGTCCAGTGTTCTCTATAGAGCTCTGTGCACTTCCCTTGAGCATAAACATCCTCCCTTGCTACCCTGCTGTCCCACTCATCTGCTGCCTTCAAAGAGTATCAAATCCTTGGCTTGCAAAACCACAGCCACTTTATTACGCATGTGGTCATCGTGATTATATTTTTATTTATTTACTAATTTACAATTTATTCTAAATTGCTCCTTTTTCATTTGATATCTTAATTACTGGCAGATCTGTAACTTTTACTAGATTTTTAGACCATAAAGTACTTCTTGAATAGGCTGCCTGACTTTCCACTCAAATGATTTTTGTAAAATTTCAGAGAGTTTGCTTGTGGTCACTGCAGATAATCAATAAAGAGAGATCCGTATCTGCACTCAAGGTGTGTGAAGGTGCCGAGGTCCTGGGGCGCCACCCAAGCCAACAGTGCATAAAAAAGCCTGGCTTGAAAAAAAAACACCAGGGTTGAAACGTTGCCTGTGTTTTGAATAAAACTCTCCACTGCAATTGACTGAGTGCTGGATTCTTTATTTGAATTTTATGCTTGTGGTCACTGACCTATGTCCCAAGGGGCCCTATGCCTTCTGCATGCATGTCAGAATTGATGTACAGTATTAACTTTTTTTCACTTACGCTGGGAAGTTGTTCCCTATATCTACCACCCTTTAGTGAAATAAGACTTTTCCCTTGATATTTCGCCATCTGGTTTTAGGTAATGATGACATGACCTAGTTTGTCTCTTATGCTTTTTCATTAACTTTGTTGAACCCATTTGTGTATTTGAACATATATGGTATTTTTATATATATATATATATATATATATATATATATATATATATATATATATATATATATGTATCCCCTCCAGAAGTGAACACAACCTCTCATAGTGCCGTTAATACTACTTGCTAAACATCCTATTAGCACCATTTTTTTGCATGCAACACTTCCAAGCATTAAAAGCATCACAAGCAACTCACCTTTCCTTAATCATTGGGGGCTATTCACTAAAACGTGAATTGCAGGTGAGTTGAGATTTCATCTCACCAGCTTAGCTATACATTGTGCAGCGATAAACCTGGTGCCCCTGCACATTGTATAGCTTAATTGGTGAAATTAAATTCTTATCTCCCCTCAATTCACTTGCAACCAACTTTTGGACACACTAAAAACGAGATCTATTTTACACTTTGGGAGATTTGCTAAATAATTAGGTAGCTGTGGCTTTATGTTAATCGTCCAGAAAATGTATATTATTTTACTGTCAATCCTTTGACTGGGACTCATTATTTGAATGAGTGGGAAAACAGGTGAAGAGGCCAGTTTCACCAAAACAATAATTGCATTCCATTGGAACCTTGTCCAATGACGCTGCTGAGTTCCAGTGTTGATAATGCGCGTAAAATGGTATGTTCTATGTATAGCTCTTGGTTCACGCCCATCTCTCCCTTTTTGATTTAGTTGACTGTTCCAGCCTTGTCATACGCCACTTGTATTATGTTTACCACCAAAATATATACCAGCTTTCCTTCTATAAACTTTTATTAAATTTTTTATGTAGTTTTGTTTTATTGGTAAAAATGTTTTTTTTTTTTTTTTATTATTTATAGTTTTTCTACACGATACAAAAGAAGATAAGGCGCAGGATTCACAAATGAGTGAGAAGCCTGGGGGTCTGGCAGTTAATCAATTTTGGTGCTTAATCAATCTCACTTTTCCAGATTATCACCCAAGCGTCTACAGGTTTCAAGCAGGAAAAAGTGGTAATCAGTGACAAAACGGGCCACGTTCAATTATTTCCAATATTTTTTTTTGGCTGAAAACTTGTTTTGGAAGTGACAGCATTGAGTACCCAAAAGGCAGATAATCAATCACTATTTACCAGTGCATGCTGGGATTCCTATTCCAACCTCAAGGTTGCAGGTTCAATACCCAGCAGGGTCAACTTAGTCCTTCATCCCTCTGAGGTCAATAAATGAGTACCATCGATTGAACATTTGATAACAATTGAGGGAATATTTTAGAAAATTCTGATGAAATGGTAGCATGTAAAAAAAAGTTTTTTTTTTATCTTGTACTCTTTTTCTATTTAAGCCTCACTAACTTTATTTTGAACTAACCTTCCAGCAAAATACAGGACAGGATCGAATCTTTAGACACCATAGACGAAAAAAAGGCTATTAAACAAAAATACTGTACTTCATAGCAGATTCAGAAACCATTTAAATTTGTAAACATGTCTAATACTTTACAAAAAAAAAAAAAGAATAATACAAGTAACCAACAGATGGTGCTATTGTAACAGAACATCCAGTAATATTGTCACATTTTTGAATACAGAGCTCATGTACAGTATGTAGATAATAATACAATAATAATAACTATAAATATATAAATATTACATTGATCTATACATTATATATTAGTTTTACTAATTTGCTATTTACATTATGTTTATCATTCAAAAACGCACATTTTTGTTCGATTAAAAATACATGGGTGTATTTGATTTAATATTTTATATGTAGACAATCTCCCAAATGCCTTATCACATTAATATGCTTAGGGTGCCAAAGCATTGCTATTAATTAAGCATAATGTGGCTGCCTGCAGGAGTGGGCATTTAGTTACATTAAAGGCCTTGAGAAAGGCCATTGAGCCACTGACTGTTCATTAGATTCAATTTGTCAAGAGAAAACAAGTAATCATATAAAAATATAATATCGTCTTTTTATTAGATCTATGTAGATGTGTGCCTTTAGGACAACCTTGTCCTCCCCCTAATCATACATGTATCCTTCATTAAAATCTAATTGAAGAGGATTTGATGGCATCCCTTGGGTCATGTAAGGGTTGACGTTCTCCGATCCTGCCACCATGCTGGGACGTTAAGGTTATGCTGAATTAGTTATATAAAAATGTTATTGACTTTAAAATTAAGTAGTTCCACCAATTATTTATTTGTATGGAATAACCCAAAGGCTGGAAAAAAAAATGGAAATAAAAATGTATTTTTTTATTTTTATTTTTTACCTTCCAGAAACTGCTTCAAATGAGCTCCAATTTTCCCACTAGCATTATTTTGGATCTGTTTGGAATGAAACTATTAAGACAGGGGTTTTTAAACTTGTATCCATAGCAGCCTGCTTTAAATTCACACATCCCTTTAGGCAGCTTCAGCATACAATTTCATACTACACAATTAATGCTCATCTATGAGTTAAAATGAGATTCTGTCAATTCAGACAGGCTATACGTAACCAACCAGGTCCAACACCTAGAGGTGACGGTACAACAAATCGCTATGAGTGGGTAAGAGACGGTAAGCTATTTACAAATTGGACTGTGCAATTAATTGTGTTCTTATAGATCAAGTCTAATTTCTTGTCAGTAGACTACGACAAACCTGTCAGGTTTTCCTCTGAGATACCCATAGAGCAACAGCCTTTTATGCTGTAAATATCCTATGATAGATAGATAGATAGATAGATAGATAGATAGAATATCATACACAAATTGTTGATTAGTTTTCGAAGTTACGTAATTTGTTTTGTCTTCTATTATTCTATTCAATTTATATTCTGTGTAAAATATTAACACTTTTTACGTATAGGGTGTGTTAAATGGAATGCTTTAATGAAGCACTTGTTATAATACACTGCATTCTGAAATAAATTGAACAATGAGTGTGCAAAACCACTGAAGGATGGTGTAATTATTCTATAGCTGCATGTTTCATGTGTCTGACAAAGCAGCTGTTAAAATATCCCAATTCAATGTCAGTTAATGACAAGCATTAATCAGCAGGGGGTTTTTTTTTGGGGGGGGGGGGGGGAGATTATTTGGGATCTATCCAATAGAGCAGTGAAAACACTAAAATGATGGTGAATACTGGTGAACATTCTTAATCTCTTTGCAGGAGGACTGAGCAGTAATACAGTAGGGAAAATCAAATTAATGCAATAATTTATTAATGTTAATTAATAAGACACTAAATAGCACACACAAACGTGGCTCAGGTTGTCAGCACACACAGTATTTTACTCTAAGGGTTGACCTCAATTAGGCGCTGTGCACCTTCACCCAAGCAAGTGGGTACCATAACCGTCTTAATTCACTTATGTGGTCGGACCACCACAGCATCTATTATTGGAAGATCCAATGGATTATGGGTGTTGCTGCCTCTGTAACGTAAATTTTCCATTTAAACATATAAAAGTGAACATAACCAAAGGATGAAAATAAAGTATGGACAAGAACCAAGCATTGGCATCATATTGACTTCACTTATTATAGTGTTTCTGCCACAGAAAAATAAACTGAAGAAATTTTACTCTACTCTATAGGAAAACAAGAAATAATTTGAAAACTACTAAAACTGATCAATATATACTATGGCTACAAGGCAGGGCTGCACAGAAGTGTACTTTGGCCTTTGGCTGTCTGAGAATTGGGAGTTGTAGTTTAAGAAAAGCTGGAGATCTACCTTTCGGGGCATGCCTGGAACCAAGGACCTTCTACCGAACTAGATATCATGTGAGAACTACAAGTTACCTTGATCCTGATGATGTTTGGTTCTGTTCTCTCCATATTGCCTAGGTTGTGCTGAGTAGATGTTTATTAAGGGATACTGGGAAATAGACTGGATGGAAATCTAGCTGTTGTAAACTGTAGCAATCCCTGCAGCTACTGCATCTAATTTCCACATTTCTTTTAAGTTTCACCTCGGAATGTTAAACTAGAGTTTGTGCCGCAAAGGAGGCTGGGAATAAAAATGCATACAGCACAAGTATGGGCTAAATTGGCAAACAGATTGGTGCTGTCCAACTTTGTAATGCTGAGGGCCACACACTGCGCATAAGCTTGGCTTTCTACAGTAAGGATAAAGGCCTCACAAAAACCCCACAGTGTCATATGTGGCCCAGGGCCCACCAGTTGGATATCAATGAGAATTTTGCTGCTGGACCCTGTGCTATTAACTTGGAAGACATTAAAGCCAATACAAAAAAAAGTTAAATCAATAGTGAATTCTGCATTTAATATTAAAAATTATATCTAATCTATAGCTATTTCAAATTTAAACTACATGAAATAAGGAAGAATTGTCCAAGGAACCCAAAATAGTGGCTACATATTAACGTATGGATACATACATAGGTGTATAATATATTAACAGAGCATGTAGGTGATTGGCTTATTCCCTGGTATGTACACATGATATATAGCGGTGTTGCATGCTACCATTAAACCATGCACTCACTCTGACACTGTAAAAAGCCAGAGTAATCATGACAGCCAAACACTCACAGCGAAAATATATGTCACTCATTAGGAGCCCATCTCCACCCTATCTGCTGTAGCTTATCTCGTTTAAGTGTATATTGTTTGCTGAGCTGTATCAGAAATGGAGGTTTATGGTGAAAATGTTTTTAAGGGTTGCTTTAGCGTGCTTTATATATAACCACAATCACATATATCTATATATATCAACCGTACCTTCCTACATATAGCACTCAGTGTTCTAGAATTAGCAATTATGTACGTGTATATGCCGCTGTGTATATTTACATCTTCGACAAACACATATATCACAGAATATGCTTCCTATAACAATTAAGACCAGGAAAGAAGGAGAAATAATAATAAAAAGTATTTTTTTTTCTCTCTCTTCCCACTTACATTCTGCATTTTCCAAAATCAATATTGAGTTAATGGCATGTTCCACCTGTGAAGCGCAGCCTTCACCTCCATTAGCAAGTTACTTTTGCCAGCAATTAATAATTGCTTGAATACAATATACTCAACGTGATTTAATAATAGCTGAAATTAATAACCTTGGGTCCTCAGATTGGATAGTGACATTGAAACAAGTTCATCCCTCCAACTTGTTTATTTTATATATATATATATATATATATATATATATATATATATATATATATATATTACACGCACACACACACACACATTTTCAGACTTTATATATATCTTTTAACATTGCCAAATTATCATTTACTTCCATTAATGCTATACTTAAATTTTAAAACCAGTTAGGCTGTGGATACATGCTCAAACTCCGTAGCTCTTGCTGAGACTGATGGGAGTTGTGGTCAACGTGAGCTTGTTTGATAAAAAGTCCATCTTCCGTGGAACTCCGTCGTGGATTATGGATTGGAGCAGTCATGGCTGAGCGTCATGAGAGAAGCAGTCCGCAGCACCTGGCGTGCTAAAAGATAAATCAACCTCCCCAGTCCCCTAGTTATGGTGACACATTCATATAATCCCACAACCTCTCGGTAATATAACAAGACCCCGTCTTCTGCATTTATTACCATTTGCCAAACTATATGAGGTACTATTATGTGTATTAAAGTGATAATCACTCGGAGGATTAATATAATACAGCACACCCCTTCTTTATTACATGAGGTGTAACTGTTGGGCCCTGTAACTAATAAGGTAGTTCAAACCAGTGATACAATGTATCAGCATCCAGCCCCCCAAACTGCACCTAACAACTTTAGCCTCCAGGGCTGCCTGGGCAGTCACAGGGTTAATGGGTGACACATTCTCTCCTTTAATTAGGAGCGGCCTAGAGATGTGCTTAGAAACGGGATATTCATCTGCACTATCAATTAAAATGACTTCTTTTAATACAGCCAAGCACCCTACCCTCCCTCTCCAGAAAAAAAGGAAAGAAGAAAAAAGAAAAAAAAAAACCCTACACAAAATCCCCCTAGAACAGGAGTATTTCCACCTGATATATCCATCATCCTATTGCTCCCCATCCCCACCCCCTGTCTGAGACTCTGCTCTCTGCTTGGTTCATTTCATTATTCCTCCTGAACAATCAGAAAGGGGATTGGATTGGGAGGGGCCAACTCAGCAGCAGTGGCTGGGTTTTGCTCTGTCAGTAACACATGTCAGGGTAGAGAGAGCATAGACTCCCAGAGAGAAGCAGGCAATCTTTGGGCCTCCCACTTTATTCTGCTTTGCCATCTGCAGTGGCTTGTTTTTGTTGGGTTATTTTTTTTTTTTTTTAATTTTTATAATTGATTTTTCTTTTTTTTTTTAATATTTTTTGTTTGTTTTTTTGTTTCCTCCAGTCTGAGGTTCTTTCACCTTCAGGTGACTATCAGGTCTCCTTGCCCTTGTTATAGATTGCATTTGCAAGCTCCACATCCTCTTCCCTTCCTCTGCCTGCTAAAGGGAAGATATCAAGGAGTTGATCTAATCTGAAGCAAACTTGCTGCAGCCCTGTTGTGTGTGTGTGTGTAGCAGGGAGAAACGGAGGGAGGGTCTGGGTTTGTGGAACTGGCTGCATCTCGGATCCCACACCAACTGTGCCTGCAGTAAGAATTACGGGACCTGTGAATTGCACCATTAACGCGAATATCCACAGTCTTTGATCATTTATTCCAGAATAAGCAAGGTAAGGATGTCTTTTATATTATTTCTATGAGTTTTAATGATATACGATGGTGCTGGGAGTTCACGTTTCCACTGATCTCCAATGCAAAGTGGGGTCCCCCTTTCCTTTTGGAGCACCTCTTTTTTTAATTCTACCCTAGAACGAGAAATGTGAAGATCAGGCTCTATTACCTCCCCCCTTGTTAACCTCAGGCACTTTGGAGCTACATTCCCTATGATTCCCAAGCAGCCCCCTAGGATCATGGGCAATGTAGTTCACAGCACCCGGAGTGCCAAAGGTTTAATCACATTGCTAATAATCATCGTATTGATCATAGCGTCGCACGAGATCTCAATAGTGAATCCAGAAACCAGTTTAGAAAGAGATTCTTGTGCACTCTCTCTCCACCCCTTCCTCTTCTCTTCATTTCCTATGGAAAAGGAATCCCTGGCTCTTTTGCAATTTGGGAACCGGCTACCCTCCTCCCTTTCTTATACAGCAGAAAACTGGAAAGCTTTCCTTTTTTTTTTTTTTTTCTACCCCCCCCCCCTCTCTTTTTTTTTTTTGGACACAGTGGCAGTAAGATCAAAGTGAATTCTACTAGCCTTTGTGTCTCTGAACTAGGAATCCAGTGACTTGACTAATTAAAATACAGCTTTTGAATTAAGAATCGAGTTTTTCAATTACAAAATGTCCCCTCCCCTTCAGAGAGCTCCATTAAACACCAGAGACGTTGCTTTAAAAATAGGTTATTTTGCCTCTAGCAGCCTTCTGCCTACTCCCCAACTATATAATTTATGTAGCAGCCCTATTAATCTTAAAAGCCTCCCCCTCAACTCCAATGAAACTTGATGATTGCCCTCCCTAGAGTTATCTTGGGAGCTGGTTTCTGGTCAGTCCTTCAGGATTCATCTCTTAGGAGATTTAATCAGTATTAAGGTATTGCTTGTTCTTAAGAGCTTTAGGTAATTTGGTTACAGGATGCTTTGAACAGTGTAAAGTTTCCTTATTTTTGTATTTACCTTTCAAGCAAGACTGAGCCAGGTCACAATCCGTCTTGAAGAAATTTGAACCCCCCCTCTCCCCTCTCTTGCTTTCTCTTTGAGTACAGAAAACACTTGATAGACTCTGGGCAGGAAATGTAGATTCATTTAGGGTCTGGAGATGAAATTGTTACAAAAAGCAATTCGTTGAGTAATGCATCAGGATAAATCAATTTACATAAAGGTATGATGCATTTGGGTACACACACAGATAATGGCTTTTAGAGTGGTGTTGTTTCCCAGGTCCTGGTGTTTGGTTACATCTTAATAGGTACAATTCTGATTATGGCAGATTATGTGGGTTATGTATTGTCCCTGCAAATCATAAGGGGAGGTGATCAAGGTTGCCACCAATTTTTATATTGTCTGCAAACTTGTGATGCCAACACAGACATGCATGTATAGTTAATGTACAAACTGTATGTTTTTTGTGTGGCTGGTAGTTAATAGGGCAAATGATCCTTGCTGGATGCAAAACCCATATCACTGTACAAGCTTCTTAAATTGCACCCTGGTGTTTGACAGTTTCCACTACAAAGAGCTTCTGCAGCAGCTATGCTTTGTACAGTATCGTCCATTACTGTAAAGGGTACTCCTGTTGCAGTCTTTAGCAGTTCAAAGTGTAGTACCCATCTTGGCGTTCAGGCCTGTCCATTAAGTTTAAATAAATGTTCAAATAAAGAGAAATAGGTTCAGTACACATAATGTTTTCTGCTTTTTGACATGGTCTCAAATGTTTAAATAAGGCTGCAGATCCGGTTGTATCATTTAAGAATATATATTTATTTTTTTATCAGGACATGCAAGCCTTGTGAGGGCGTATATCTATTGCATTTAAATTGCTGATCAAGGACAGATTAGCCAGACAAAAGTGGTGTGTGTTTGTAAAGCAAGTTAAAAGGGTGTCTTAAACTCCAGCTCTATTTATTTGCCCCTAATTCCAAAGCAACCATCCATTGATCGCCTTTAAAATCAAAAGAGATTTCAGCTGATCCAACAATAACAAGGAATTGATTAGAAGGGAGACCATAACAATGAACAAGCATTTGAAATATAAAAAAAACCTGCCCAGCAAGTTTCTACTAAATACACATTCACTAGATGAGATTCTGCTCTTCGTGCAATAACATTTGCTCTAACGAAGGGACCAAAGTAATCTTGATGGTGTTTTTGATTTTGGTTTTATGTAAGGTTCCCTTCCTGCTCCCCAACAAAAAATCAATATGCATGGCAGGGTCTTGGCCCCCTAAATATCGAAGCCCTAGGTCTCCGAATTGTACTTTATGTTTATGGATTTGGCCTGAATTCTAAAAGCTTCTTGGAAATTATACCAGGGCTTTAGATTGTATGGAGGGTTATCAAAAATGGGATCTGTTAAGTGGCACCATCTAAGTGAGAAAGCACTGACCCCAAACAATGTAAACAAGTGCTTACTGTCTCCAGGCCATTAATTAACTTGGTCCAGCAGTTGCTACTGTATCTTGGAAGTTTTTCAAGTGAGGGATGAGCTATCCGAAAATAAATCACCTTTTTTTTCTGCTTTCCTCTGTCTTTTTTTTTTTTCTAGACCATGGTGAATCCAGGTAGTAGTGCCCAGCCTCCACCTGTCACCGCCAGTACCCTTTCCTGGAAAAGATGTGCTGGTTGTGGGGGCAAGATAGCAGACCGGTTCTTGCTCTATGCCATGGACAGCTACTGGCACAGCAGATGTCTAAAATGTTCCTGCTGTCAGGCGCAACTTGGGGAAATTGGCACTTCCTGTTACACCAAGAGTGGAATGATTCTCTGCAGAAATGACTACATCAGGTGTGTGCTTATTACTAACTCCTCTCTGGTATACTGAAATGAAGCTATGCACAGTTATAATCTATGACTTTACAACTATATCAAAATGGCAGTACTGGTGCTAAGTTCTAAAAGTGAATAGTCACCATGGTTACCAACACTCCTGCTGTTTTAGACCACTTTTTAAACTTTGCCCCAAGAATTGAGTTTCTTTAAATAACCCCCTCCCCTACATGTTGGAGCTTCACAAACCAATATCTTTAACATTTATGTATCAACAACAAAAACTGTGTTGGCTACCTGAGAACTGTTTATCATAATTGTTTTCTTGTTTTAACCTCTACAAAGGTATCCTTATCATCGAAGGGTAAATATTTATGCTGAAGTCAATACTGACTTCATCATAGATAATTCAATACAATGTCTCTGTAAGATTGCCGAGTCAATAAGTGAAACCTAAATTGTTTTTAAGTTTTTACACGTGTTACCGAAGAGGGGAAAACACTTGTAAGTGGCAAACAGGTTTAGGGATTTAAAAAAAAAATATATTTTTTTTTGTGCATTTTCTTCATTTGGAAAATATTCTATATGTATTTTTTTGATCGCGGTATATAATTTGCCCAAGCAGTATCCAGCTAATTGAGCAATGTATTGGCATGAATTAGTCATGCTTTGTTTTTGTCTATGCACACGCTCATAGAGTAGATTTCAGTAGAGCAATGGACAAATTGTGGTGTGCCTATCGGCTCTGCCCAGGTGAACCCAAGCTCCTTTACTCATTAAACTGAAAGGCATTTGAAGGATTACATATTTAATTTAAGTAAACGATTTAATACCCTGATGCACCTGGATAATCTGTACTTTTAAGGAATGGTCTCTTACGCATTTCAATAATATCTTGATTTAAATACAACATCTGGCTATCAAGTGTCCCACAACTCTTAATTTTTTTAAGAAATTTGAATGTGTCGCTGTCAACATTTTTGTTGAACGTTTCAGTGAGTTAAGTTTATCAGGTTAAATGTTCAAATGTTGTTTTTTCTTTTGTGACTGAAACAAATTAAGGTTTTTTTACATTTTTTTTATTTTATTTTTTTCTCTCCCCCTCCTTTCCTCAATGAAAGTGTGAGATACAAATTGTAAACCTCATTAGTTTAAGAATGATGAAGTCAAATGACTTTTAGTTATACTGATAATGTAACCTTTGTCCTTGTGAACTCTCCCATTCTCAATCAGCTAAAGAGAAGCAAATGACTTGTGAGGGATTTTTTCCCCTCCAGATGGTAACATTTAGTTTACAAAGTGTTTTTTTTTTTCTTTATATTTTTTTTTTTTCCTTTTCAAGATGTAAAAAAAAATATGAGAACAAACCAGTGGCTACAATACTTTCTAGTGTTTTGGGAGCAACTGTAAGCTTGACAGGATTTTAATTAAATAGAGCAGAACATGGGTGAAGAAAAGGCATTTATTTGAAGTGGGAAAAATTGACACTGCTGTCCTAATGCACTGTATGTTACAGATACATCTGGAAATAAACACCATCTAGCAAACGTTTACTTCTGGTTCTTACTAATTGCCGAGTTTGTGTGCTCTGTCTCTTTTTCGGTAGATCACCAAAACATATTTATTATTTTATACACAAAACATTTTTATTATCCTAGCGAAAAGACAGACGTCTGATCGATCACGGGTTAGATCTGTTTTGTGGTTGTAAATTAAAAAATGAAAACGTGTTTGGGTTTCTTTAAAATACAATCAAACACTAGCGCTGTCCTTTTTTTTTTTTTTATACTTTTTTTTTTTTCCCCGACTTTTTAATTTTGGCCGTAACATCGCAATTGACTGGCTGGTTATAAACGAGTGTGTCCATTTTGACCCACAGTCTCATGGTGTTGTAATAGTTACCTTCCTTCAGTGTTATATACACATATTGTATCTCACTAACGGTTTATATGCATCGCATTTAGCCATTTTTTCTTCGAATGGTGACCACATCGTAAAAATAATGGCCGCCATCTGTAATTGTCCAACAACAGATTTTACTTAACATGGAGGAGCGTGACCATATTTGATTTAGGCTGATATTTTGACGCTGACGTGCTTATTTGACATTCAGAAAGTGTGTGTGTGTGTGTAAGTAAACGGGGTGATACCTACATATATTATGTGTGCATCACAGAGATATTGGGGTCAGGCCCCCTTAACACCCCTGAGTAGGGCAGGCCATTACTGTCCTGTCATAAGTGTTTCACCTACAATGTGTGTTAAAGCAGGAAAATACAAAGTTAGAGGGTTGGGGGTAAGTCCCCCAGATCTTCTGATGTGTGGATAGAAATGTGCCTTTGAAAAGCACCTTCTAACTGGGCCAAGTAAAGTGCTCATGTTTTTTTCCCTTCATTTCGAGCACACGGGGGGAGGGAATCCACCTCTCTTCCATTAATGAAAGTGCTTTTGGTGGGAGACTGACATGCAGCTCACAATCATAGATTGGAGATAAAACAGCCTGACAGTGAATACACACAATTAAAAGCTTTAATTAGTGACTCCTCCATCTTCTTTTAGTCCTGATAGGTTTTATCTAATGAGATCTGGGGCCCTGGCTTAGATCTGCTAGGAATGACGTGTCCGAAATGAATGAGAGCTGCGTCGCAAACAAAACATTTAATTAACAAAATTGGCCTGTAAGAGAGGGGATTATTAACCAACGCTGGAGCTTTGGACTCTTAAAGGGCCAGAGCCTGGGCCCTGGGAAACCCATTAAACGGATTTACGGAGAGAACATGGTTGATTGTGATTGCAGTAATCTTGAAATCTGCACAGTTTCTAATGCCCTTCCTTTTAGCATTGCGTAGCGCTGACAAGAAGCAAAAACTACACTGCTAGAGATGACGCTTCCCCTAGCTCTGCATAGAGCAGTCGGACTGTATTGACTACACTTTCCTAGCCATTGATCCTGCTCGGCTGATGCGTCTCGAAGGCAGACAATTGTTTAACGGTATATTGTGTTGATGTCGAAATCATTTTGGCAGGTTGTGGGAGTGTTTGGTCATCAGATTGCTTCGACCCTTTGATCGCCAAGGGTGTATTTCTTTTTCCTTCTTCTTTTCAAAGGGTTGGCTTAAGGACCCATTCTGGCAGCAAATGGGTTATTTGTAAAGCAAAGATGTATTTTAGCTGGGGAGCAATAATCCATCATGCCAAAGATGGGCAGCACCCCGTTTGTAACCAATTTCACCCCAGTCCCAGTGCATCTTTGTTTCTTGAGGGTAATTCGCATATATAATGAATACTTCTGTATGACATGCAGAGCAAAGTTAGTTCGATATTAATTGGTGAAACGCAAATCCCATGGTATGTCATTAGCCCTTGAAGATAATATAGAAAAACTGTCCTTTTCGGTGGCTACTTGAAGGAATTAAAGGATCCAGCAAACCTCTAAGCCAGGGGTAGGCAACCTTTGGCACTCCAGATGCTGTGGACCACATTTCCCTCAATGTTTTTGCCTGTATTACAGCTGTAGGAGCATTGTGGGAAACTTAGTCCACAACATCTGGAGTGCCAAAGCTTGTCTACCTCTGCTCCAAGCAATATGCATTTAATGCCCCCCCCCCCCCCCCCCCCCCTCTCCTTGTTCATTAATTGCTAAAGGAATAAGTGGCAGTTTCTTTTCTTTCTTTTTTTTCCCCTCTGTGGTTTACTATATGAGTCCAGGAGACATCCTGCTGAGAGTTAATTTCCCTGGTAATCAACAGCAAGCTGCTATATTCAGGGAATGCTGTCCCTTTAATTGAACAGGGTAGGTAATTAAATGGCGTTTTTCCAATAGGACGTGCTAGGTAAATCTAATAGTTGGTTATTTAATATCACTTTGAAGTCTGCCCACTCAAGCACATTGACAGCACAGGAGCATGTGAACTATTAGCTGGAAGAGAGGGGAAAGGAAAAAAAAAACTGGATCTCAAAAATTAATTAAATCGCATGCAATTTAGGGGGAACGTTTATCTTGATTTGTCATAACAGAATTAATTCAAGGCCTCCAATTCACTTGGGGGCAGATCTGTTACTCTGAATTAACCAAGCGTAATTTGGCAGATTTTTTTTTTTTTTTATATCTTTTTTTTTTTTTTTTTTTTCCCCTCTTTCCCTTATCTAATGTAGCCTCAGCCATTATGCAGGAGTATCAATTGCTCCTAGTGCTTTTTAAAGGTGCCTTGGTCTTCAGTTTAGTATGAAGTACCTTTTAATGGACTTGCCTCTTGGCATCATTCTTCCATTTAGTATACCTCTTGCTAACCCCTGGAGTGCTAGAGTTTAACATAATGCAATGGGAACTTTAAATGTATGGACCCAGTCTAGGAGAAAAAAAAAATCACTTTGAACAAAACTGAATTAATATTTATCACTGCAATTCTTCCTAAGCCCCCACACCTCCAAATAATACATATACATAAAATAAAAATACAATATCAATAGTTTCAGAACACAAAAAATATCAAAATCTGTACTGTTTTTTTTTTTATATAATATATATATATATATATATATTTATTTATTACCACTATTGCTTTAGAATGTTTATGCTTCTACACAAATATCCTTTTTAGTTTGATAATTAAGAAACCAATCCTTCAAAGTCATTAAAACCTGTGGATTACTGTGACAGGATAGATATGATTATTAAACTGATTACTGCCTGAGTTAATGTACCATATGATGTGGCAGGGTATGCCACAAATTACTTTTTTTTTTTTTTTTTTTTTTTTTTTGCCTGACGCACCTTTTGCTTTGAAATTCATTGGATGTAGACATCGTCTGGAGTCCTGTGCCATACTCCTCCATCATGCAGTATGAGCACTCGGACTGCCATCTGTATATTAGATGAGATCCAGTAACATAAACCCAGTCTAGAACATTAAATAAAATATTTATTTACATTGGAACAATCTCTTATGTCTGATCCACTACTCAGAACAATGATCTGCCTGTAATTGTAAATGGTTTCACTAGATTAGGCACATCTTGCTGTTTTGTGATTGATTGTGTTCCCCAAATGCTAAAATATTAACGATCTCCTCTAGTCTGAAGGCCATAGCAGAGGAAACTGAAACCATTTCTGTCATCACAATTAAGGAGTCCCCTGGCTTTAATTAGCCTGACCTGGGGTGTATCTCCCCCCATTGCTAAAGTTGAAGAGGAGTGGGGAAAAAAAGCCCATTAAAGTCCAGACTGAGACTGATAGCTACTTAATTGAGCACCTAAAGCCTCAAGCCTTTTAAATCAAACAGTGTCCAGCACAATCCCCTGGTTAGATAATTAACTCTCCAGCCTCACAGAAACTATGTGAAAACAAGTTTTTTTTTTTTTTGTTCTTTTTTTTTTTTTTTTTTTAGAAAAGGCTACAGTTACATAGTCGCCTTCATTCTTGGCTCGACGTGGAAAGCAATTACTTCTCTTAATTTACAAGGGTTTTACATTCACTGAGATTTTTTTTTTTTTTTCAATTTTTCGAAAATGATATAATTGAATATTCGGCCTATACAAACGGAGCATTCCCATGAAAGGGAAATTGCCCAATCTTCGCGGAAAGGAGCGTGAGAAAAGGAAATGCAAACATATCTTCCTGGGCAACATTAGGGAAATTGGGTTTGACCTACAAATGACCTTAATGCACAAAGACCGATAGCCAACATCTAGGCAATTAAGACAGAACAATAGCCAGCATTGTGTTTTCTTTTCTGCATGGTCTTGGGTGGCTTATAAAGAAGGAAGGGGCTTGATGGGTACCAAATGCCCCGAATATTTTTTTTTTTTTATTATGCCCGGGTTTTCCAGTCCGATATTGGTTGACGTTGGCCGCTAGGAAAAAATACTTTAGCTGATACATTCATCTCTGGACAAGGGGACTTTTAAAAAAAATATTATTTACAATAAAGACCTATTTCCGCGACAATCCTTTACACAGCGACAGGCAACAACTTTATTCATGGTGGACTTTGCTTTAAGGAGTCAGGTCAGATAACATTAGTTTCAAAAGCTATGAAAACACCGGGTTTTTTTTTTTTTAGTGATCTAAAATAGAATGGCAAAACAGGTGAATCCAAAACATCCCATTGGATGGACATATAGATTTGGAAATCCTATGATTTGCGCAACCACCAGTTGGCATTGACCTATAACGTGTATCCTATATAATGTAGATCCGGGCAGGCAATCTTCGGCACTGCAGATGTTGTGGACTACATTTCCCTTGATGCTTTATCGGCATTACGGTTGTAAGAGAATTATGGGAGATGTAGTCCACTTGTGGAGTGCCCAAGGTTGCCTACCCCTGATCTATATTATACCATTGATTTAAAAGGACAGTCCTTAAGAGTGTCATTGTAAATCTTCTACAACCTACCCTGTAAAAGGTTTTGGTAGCATTATCAGTCAATGTGACTAGACCAGACCCTCTTAATGTAATATTGAAGAGGGTGTCTAATAATTTACAATAGGATGCCTCCGGGAAGAGGCATGTTCTGTTTTGAGAAGGATGTTTTCCTCGGTGCTCTTACCTTCTAGAGGTTTACGCAGCAGTGTTCAGGTGCTCAAATGAGCAAGGTGCAATAATGCACCTATAATGCTCTAGACCCGTGGAATATAGCGCATGCAGTGTACTGTATACAAAGTCAGGATTGTCAAACTATCTTCAGTCCTGTATACCTTTTTTTTTTTTTCCAACCAGTTTACATAAAGTATTTTCTTCCAGGACTGACACTGTCTGGGTATGGAAACTTTTACATATACATTCAGTAAATATTGTTTAAGAAGCATTCATCCACGTTAAAGCATTACTGTCTATTTCCACATGTACTGTACTGACTGCGTGAGCTAATCTCACTGTACCACCCCTTGTGCGTCAAGTCAGTCCACACATGCGGCCTACCATCCAGAGCCTTGCAATGTATACACATGGGAACAATGGCTCAATTGACAGTGGGTGAACAAAAACTTGCACCTTAGTGGCTCCATGGAATTTGAATGATGGATAGGTAGTGCGCTCTGACAGCTGTCTTTTCTTGTAGTCTGTTTATGCCAGTGGAGCAGCACTGAAACAGTTTTGTTTTGTTACCGAAGTGACCGCAATTTAGAAAACACTACAAGAGGCTAACTTAGTGGAGGAGGAGCTTCCCCTAAGACTTTTCATATTCCTATTCTGTTTAAAATATTTACACACATTGTTTTCTCTGTGCAGTCAAACTCTCTATTATTATTATTATTATTATTATTATTATTAATAATATTATTATTCCAATAAGGGGCCTTGCCAGATGGTAGCAGGAGGGCCTTATAGCACCACAGTTACTTCACCCTTCCTAATATAATAATAAATTGCAGGTAAAACAGAGGTGCTACAATTTTTTTTTTTCCTAAATAGGAAGGTCGTAATAATTGTGGTAAAGTAATAATCCTCCCCCACAACCCCCACCCAATTTAATGAGTCTGGGAAACCTTGGGGTATATATCGAATGTCTTTGGCGCTCCGACATGTGTATGGCAGTTTCATTTTTTTGACCCGCTATTACGTCAGGGAATCAAGATATTGGTACCTGAATACAAGTGGACGTAATTGCTTAAAGAATAGAAACATAGAATGTGTCGGCAGATAAGAATCATTCGGTCCATCTAGTCTGCCCAATAAAAGCACTTATGAATATCTCTGTGAGGGAGTCATTACAAATTGGTTAAAAACACTTTTAATAAACTGGGCTTGTTCTGTTGGTTGAACTTTTTTTTTTTTGGTTTAAATTCTCTTTTTATTATGTATCAGTGGCTAGCATTAGTTGATCTTGCTCCCTAGGATTTGTCTGTTGCTGACGGACATGACTTTTACTCTACTGTCAGACTGACGGACAAGCTTTTGCTAATGCCCCTGACAGATCGCTAAAGGTGTGCGCCTGCACAGACCATGCCCATATACACCCAGGAGCGGGAAGTGTCCTAGTGCTTGATTTCTCCCTTGCTCATCCAAACAAAATATGATGGAAAGTGAGTACATCAGCAAAACCGGGAGAATGTTATTAAAAATATTTAAAATGTAGAATGATAATTGCACTTGCCACTTGGAGGCCACATCCTAGCTTGTCGTTTGACATGCATTACATCGTGTGGTGATGGCCTGACAAAGATCTAGAGCTGACCTTGTACAGAAGGTGAAATAAAATCCTCTCCCAATACTCAGGATTTCATGGTTGCCTCACAACACTGTAAAAAGAGCATGGCCTTTTAACCCCTTAACCACCAAAATGCCTTTTTGATACAATGGTAGGAATAACTGGTTCTTGGGCAATTTGGTGACTGCTACTGAAAAAAAAAGTCCATGAAAGTTGGCAGGTTTATTAATGGGCTTCTGTCAACTGCAGTTTAAAAGCTCTGCTCTCCAGCATCCTAGAAATGAAGGTGTCCAACTCTGGTCCGTGAGGGCTTCCTACACGCCAGGTTTTTCGAATAGTTACTGCATACTGATTATTAATTGATTTTACATGATAATTACAGAAATCCTGACATTATTGTGACCCTTAGGGACAGTGTGACACCCCTGCCATCACCAAATAAGGCTCCCAGCTTATACTGGAAGATGTAAGGCATTCTGCTTTCGGTGCCCTCTTCTGACAGGAATTATTGGTGGGCAACTAGCCAAACCACCCTTATTACTCCTTTCTCTCCATTACATCCCTGACTGGTGCAAGATTTCCAACTTAGGGGGGGGGCTGTGAATAGTCTCCTCTCCCTTGGCCGGAAGTATAGGAGCTCAGGCTTAGAGCAAGACAGGCCACGTGGGTCGGGTTCTCCTCCCCCCCCCAGCCCCCCTTGCCACCTCCTCCAGCATTCTGCAGGAACGTGTCAGCGTGCAATCCCGGACCTCAGACTAATTAGTTTTGAAATGGAGTTTTGATTGAACTCTCCAAATCGATGCCGCTGCAAAATTTGTTTCTCGGGCTTCCTATTAAAAGCCATCTTAAGGGGCAGTTTTTACTACTTTCCCTGTCGTTCAGTCGATACATTTAATAACAACTTACAGGCTATTTTCAATAAAGTGGCGACAGCAAATTAGTAGTTTGAACATGACAAGCCTCCTACAAGATCGCATAAAGAAAACTCGAAGCAATTTAATGCCCCCCCCCCCCCCCCTCTGTTCTAATCCTAAGAAGGAAGCATCTTGCAATAACAAGAAATGATTCCTGTGATCTACATTAACCCTTGCATTTCTACCTATGTGGTCCATGATCATGGACAGTGACTTGGTTCTCTGTTTACTAGCTTGGTTCTAGTGTTCAGGCCACAATCCCCTGCAGCTGTTGCAGAACCTCTTAGAGTGACAATGGGCCACAATGCCTCCTGTGTGAGAGAGACGACACTATGGCATGCTTTTTTTTCTTTTCTTTTTTCGGAGGAGCAGTGATGGCCTGCCCACAGCTGCTGAAATCATTTTGTTAGTGAGTGGGCTTACTGCAGATTTCTTAACTTTAGTCCCAGTTGGAGCAGAAACAAATTAGTTTTAAGCCTCATCCTGGCTGCAAACAGGAGGGTAAATTAGTGGTTCAGTCAATTAAAGCAGGGCCCTCCCTGATTGACTAGGGATGGTCTCAAGAATCTGACCTATTCATATTCCTCCGAGACTCCAAAACCAAACTAGAACCATGGTGCTCAGCAATGAGTCTTCCGCAACAGCTGGAGCAAAACCTTAGTTATTTATATTGTCCTGCTTGTCTTCAGAGAGGTGGCAACCAATGTAGCCCAAAGTGCAAGACTGAAGCGCTGTGGTTGTCCATTTAGATCCCTGTGGCACCCTATTCGCCCGTGTTTTAAAGACTTTGATCCATGATTACATGGTGGCCAGAACTCTTCATTCACCTGTGTGTAAGCAGGAAAACCACTTGCATTCTCCTTTGGAGTAGTGCCACCCCCTTTAATTTGCTAAAAATAAATCTAAAATCATGCAATACTCTTTCTTTTTCAATAATCAATACGTGCCCAATCGTGTACTTATCTGGCATCAAGCTTTGGGACTGCTTTGCATCCCTCCTATCCCTCAGTACCACTATTTTACGCTAGAAAAAAAAATGGATCTATAATAGTAATTTGCTATATCTTCATCATGAAGCTACATGGTTGTAGCTCTGGCTTAAGGTAATTCATTCTGTGGCACTTGTATGCAAAATTAAATATTATTTTGAGAATAGAATTAAGCCTCACTGGACTATTTCAATTGGGGCCTACTAAGACCATGCCTAAAGTACATGACGAATTTAAGAGCAAATCATTTTTTTTTTTTTAATAATACTTCCTACTAGTCTATCCAACATCTAGATTCTATTTGGGGAAAATCATAGGCAGCATAACGTGTACGGTTATTACAATTTGGGTACTTTATTTTAACGCTAGCAGTAGAGCCCCCTTTTTAATACATGGATGAAACATTTTTAAAGGAAATCACCTCAATTTTATTAGCACCTTATCAAAAACCCCGCACATTAAAACCAAATTAAGCTTTAAAATGCTTAAAAGTAAGTGAACATTCAATATCCATTAAAGAGCTATTTAATGTGTGTGGTTTTTTTGGATAGCTGTTAAATGTATTAAGAAAAAATGTGTATATACATACGTATATGTGTATTTTTTTGCACTTGCTTCTTTAACCCCCCCCCATCCCCCCCCCCCCCCCCCCCCCCCATGGCAGATGTTGTGGTCTCATTTGATTGCATAGGAAAACTGCAGTGATACAGCAAACACCCAGAGAGATATGATGACAAATGGGTCCAGATCCCGCTAAATTACTTTCTGCTCAAATCGAAATTTCATTCAGTTTGTTGCTAGCAGAGATGAAGTAATCTAAATTGTGGACTCAGGAGCAGATAGAGGGAAGTCAGAGCAAGCATTTCATTATCACAAGAGAGAGAGAGAGAGAAGGGTAGGATGAAAGAGATGAGCAGAGGCAAATCTAGAGTGTTGACACTATGATTGAAAAGGTTAACCCATACACATTATATATCAACCTGGATAGTAGTGAGTTTCTAATGGAAACTCTGCTCTGATGGAGGTTTTGCCGGAGTTTCAATACACAGAGCATGATGTCTTCTTAGATATACAATCAAATCCTCTTAACCCTTTTGATGACTCATATCTGAAGATATGATTAAAGTACAAAGGGAGTTCTTCATATAATTTCAAGGACACAATGCATTTAAACTCATGCCATGAAGCTCTTTATTATTTTATATATTTTATATTTTATGAACTAGGAGAAACCTGATAACAGAACAGAATTTTTTTTATTTATTTTTTATATTTGCTTGTTATACAAAAAGCTGCTTTTTTTTTTTTTTTCTTTATTTTTTTTTAGTCCTCTACACCATCACCCTGTCTGCTCTCTGGGAATAACGGATTCTCGTGATATTCTATTCCTGATGAAAGTGAAACTCCATTGGAGGTTTTGCTATAAAAGATCAATTCGGAGACAAAATGTTACAAGTGGAACAATCAGCAGGAATGTTCCATTGGTTTCCATAGTGATTGCTACAGTGTTACAATTTTGCCCCTGAATTGATTGCGATAAATTAAATGAATGTGTTATTTGTTGATGTGAATTTTTTTTTTTACATTTTATTTATGTAAGCATTAAAGTATATTCGTATAGATCACAATCAATGAGGTGTATTTTTGGTTATTGTATAGTGCTCAGTTGCCTCATGTTAAGTCTCGCTTTCTTTAATAGAGCTGAAGTTCACGGCTCATTTTCGCCCCTTCGTTGTCAGTGACTGAAATCAGCTTTACGTTTTTGCCTTTTTTGTTTCAGGTTATTTGGGAACAGTGGCGCTTGTAGCGCTTGCGGTCAGTCGATTCCAGCCAGCGAACTTGTCATGAGGGCGCAAGGGAACGTCTATCATCTTAAGGTACAGCTTGTTATAATTTAATTTCCTAGTGGGCGGTCCCTTATATCCCAGTATAATGCTATATATTTCTGTTTCACGTGTGAGCCTGCACAGGTGACCATTTCTCAAGCCAACGTTAACTCCATTGCGGCAAAAAATGGGCTTCCCTTTTTTTTTTTTTTTAGCTATGACGGCATTGAAGGAGTTAAAAACCCTTGTTCATTGAACTGGTATTTAACCCCTTCATGTTGAAGCTCATTATAAATCAGCATGGCTTTTAATTTTTTTTTTTGTTTTCCCAATCAGATCAATCTGCCCCTGACTCGATTGAGTGGTGTTCATTAGATCAATAATCCCATTTTCCTCTCTCTCTCCCCCCTTTTTCTTACATATAGTGTTTCACATGCTCTACTTGTCGGAATCGCCTTGTCCCAGGAGACCGGTTTCACTACATCAATGGCAGTTTATTCTGTGAACATGATAGACCTACAGCTCTCATCAATGGTCATTTGAATTCACTTCAGAGCAATCCACTACTGCCAGACCAGAAGGTGAATACGCAGCTCTTTATTAATAAGCTTTCAATAGGCCTAATTGAGACCATTATCTCTTCTCCCCCCCCTTCTTTATGATACGTGGATTCTCCCTGCATTCTTATCTGCTTGTGAAGAACAAATGTCTTTGTAGTGTCGATTGTGTTTGTTCCACTTTGAATTCCCGAACTGTAAGCTCTTCAGGCCTTAGCTGCCTTTTCCAGCCCCCAGATTTGCCTTCTTTTGTGTTTTTTTTCTCTCTCGATATATTCTATGTGAATTACAGGGATTTCCCAATAGGCACTTGTGCAGGGGGACCAATTAAATCGTGAAACCTCTTATGTTCTTATAACCCATGACTTCTGACCTGCATCAAACAGGGGGTATAATTCCTCTGTAGTTCTATACTTCCCTTTGCCAGAAGTGAAATTGTAATGAGCAACTGATACTTTGTGGGTTATACCTAAGGAAGGAGCACACAGGGATGAGCCTAATACTGGTGCTTTCCCAGACCTCCTAGTTGCTCTTCTGCTCTGAGCGCCATGACAAACCCATGTTTCCCCACACACCAGAGTTTCCAGATATATTACACAACTCCCGGCACTTTTTATTGTGTGGGAGTGTTATCTAGAACGCCCATTGTTCTATTAAGGGAGTATCCACTCCTGGCTCCCATAATGCAAGCTCTATCTGAAGATTTGGCGACTAATGTAAAACTAACGAAGGAAAGCTATATCAGTGAAGACCATTGAGAGTTTTTAACCTTTCGTTAAAATAGGTCAGACATTATGAAAATAAATTTAAATTAACTTTGCATTGGAACCTTACTCTGCTTTCGAAATTTAGGGCATGCATGAGCCCAAACTTCCCTCTCTTTGTACCAGTTACACAACATGTTGCACAAGTTACAATTATTTCGAAACCTACCTAATTAGCAGCCAATGGGGAAGAGGCTGAGTGGATGCTGGCAACTCTTATGTTCCAAGCACTAGAGACGAGGAAGTCCAGAGATGTTACGATAACATATACACCGTATTTTGTTATTTAGTGACCTATAGAGATCAGTCTTCCTTACTCAAGTGTATAGCTTGGTTTGGGCATGCAATCTGCTTTAAACTGGGTTATATCTCATGTAGTCAGAATAATAACAAACTTTTTTTTTTTTTATTAAAGCTAAGAGTTTGACTAGGTTTTGTGTAATTGAGGCTTTTGAGGTGGTTTATTACTGCAGTCATTAGTCTGCTTACATCTGTAAAATTAGATTTCTACTTTCTGGCTCAAACTGAAACAGTCTGACCCTTTTATATAAATGCACAGGCCGAACCAGCACAACCTATCTGAAAATAGTAGGTTTTGTGATGTATATTCTAAATATAAAAAAAAATGTAGCTTTAAACCTCACCCACATTCTAAATAGAACATCAAAACAGTGGCCACCTAATATTCCCTCCTGGTCTTTGTTTAGGACATCACATGTACTATAAATTAATAATTTCACACTTACACATATGAAACGAAACTTCTAACATATTTACTGGGTTTACCATCCTAAGTTGACCTATAAGGTTTTTTTTCCCCCCCCCCAGATCCAAAATATAGAAAGACTAGTAGAAAGGAGA
>CM069865.1:17418556-17446056 GCA_036172795.1 Pelodytes ibericus
CCTGTCCTCTCTGACTTTGTAACAAAATGTCTGTTCCTTCCTAACGTTACAATTTTGTATCTGGTGGCTTCCAGATGCTTTTCGCCATTGAGCTATATTGAGTTTCGAATTTTGATTTGAATGAAGAAATAAACAAGCAAACCTATTGACTAAAGTGTACTATGCTCACAGTTTATCAATAATGTCTCTTTTTTTTTTTGTTCTTCCCTCTCTCCAGGTCTGTTAAAAGGTCAGAATCACATCGAATGCGTGCCTTCATCTCAAATTCGGTTCATCGCAGATGGATCCCATGTCTCCTGTAGACGAGTCACCTTTTTGTAGCTAGCGTCCGTGCCAGCTTCATGCCATTGCACCTTCTCTATTCTTGATCGCCCTTCCCACATGTATTGGTGTATGAAAGTGACTAAAGATGAACATTTAATTGACTCCATGAGACTGGGATAAAGGGACACTTTTTGGAAGACAATAACAAAGACAACAAATTGAGAGCTTCACCACAGGACAACTTTGGGAGGGGAAAATGACTAATGATGCAACTTTGCAAGAAGCGTTCAAAACTGCTTTCTACCCCCATTACTGATTTAACATGGCACTGGCCAGAGTTTGTACCGGTGTTTTGACAACATTCTGTTTGCTCTTTGTATATTTACGTGTTGTAAAGGAAGTATGTTCCAATCAAACTGAACATAATCTAAAGGAGAGTTGTAGCTTTTGTGGTACTCTATCACAAACACTTTTATTGTATCTCTGTAAAATACAATGTACGTATGCATGTACGTGGTTTATTTTTTTTAATAATTTTTTTTTTTTCCTATTTTATTGTAATTTTTTTTTTTTTTTTAATTTTATTCTTTTGCCCTTTTGGTCTTATGTTGCTACTTTCCATAGCAAAAATTTAAATAAAAAGGAGGGAAGTGGCATGAGAGTATCTGCTCTTGTGTAGGAATTTTCACCTACTTGCTGGTTGAAGAAAAATCTTTTATTTGTGATATTTTCAGAGACATTTGCTCTAGTATGGTGTATTTAAATAATAAAAGATTAAAATGCTATCGTTTAAAATGAGTTCTAAAGGCTTTGTGACTGCTTGAAATATATATATATATATATTTTTAATGTGTCCCCCAAGAGAAGGTAATGAAACACACAGCAACATTTTCTCAGATTCAAACTGCATTTTTATGTCTTGAGAGAAATTGTCATTCTGTGTAGTTGCTTTAGATATGTTTAGCGTTTTTTCCAATAACTCTGTCTCAAAGAATAATATATATAGATTTTTTTTTTTTCCCCCCACATGTGAGGCTAACTACAGGTAAACCTTGGGCGTCATGGAATAACATTGCGATCTAAGCGGGATTGAGATGTTTGTCCCGAGATCTCACTATACTTCCACATTACTATGGAAGTTTTAGTGAGGTCCAGTGCACTGATGGTTCCGTGGGAGTCTTCGGAGGACCCCATTATAAGCGAAATTGCGTTTTATAGCAATACTAATTTTCAATTTATAAAGTGTAGAAATTTTAAATGGAAAGGCTCTTAGTTAAACAATACAAACACATCTCTGTATAGCTTTATCGGGCGGACATGTCGTCGTCGTCAGAGCTTCCTTTTGTCCAACTCGAGATGAAGGTGAAGATGTGACCCACGATTCTGATGTCCACTCCTGATAGAGCTATATGGAGGAGCACTCTATAAGGTGCTTTTTTTACTCTTTCAGTAAAGCATCTCAATTAAATGGATATCTTTGCTTTCAGTTGTCATTTAGATCATGTATTGTGGCTGACGTCCAGGCCCATAAACTTTTTTTAACCACCGTGGAGTCTATTCACTAATAGTGAACTGCAGAAATTGGGGTAATTTAATAGCTAATTAGGAAAGATACTTTTTTTTTTTCTTTTCCACGTCCATTCATTATTTAATGAAAAGTATAAGATGATACGCTTGCGTATGAAGACAACTATGTAGAACTAGGACAAACAATGTCAATGAACCGCACAACTTAGAGGACTTAAAGGATTTGCTGCTAAAGTCTTGGTGCTAGATACCACAGCACACCTTCAGAGGTCTAGTGGAGTCCCTGCTTTGACAGGTTAGGGCTGTTTTGGCGTTGAAAAGATGACCTACACAATATTGGTTAGGTGGTCCTAAAGTTATGGCTCATCGGTATCAACAATATATATATATATAATATATATATATATATATATATGGTCCATGGTTCGGACCGAAACATCGACTATATGTGGAACATACCATATCTTTGGTTACAATATATCAACAAGTCCCGTGAGTGTGTGCTATTTTTTTTATTGACTCGTACATTCAGAGCTGCATGCCACCCGGGCTGATTCCTGCTGAATTTTCATCTCAAAGCGGAGTGCACCTCCTTTGGATGGATATGTATAAATATAGCTTTGAGATGCTGACACTTTGAGCAACACTCCCCTTCCATGTTGCTGGGGGGGAAATGCAGGGTGGTATTGTGTCATGGGTACATTGCATGCCCCCATGCATCTTAATTGTGATGTTGTCCGCAACAGCCATTTTCCCAGGTAAACATTCCATGTGCTGCAGAAAGAACATACTGCTGGGCTGCACTTTGGCCATGTTCATTCTGCAGCATGGAAACATGGCCAATGTGGTCAACTGTGCCTACAGAAAGTTAAGTAGGTTCTCTATTAGCTTTTCACATTTAGAAACATGCTAACAAAAATAAGCAAATCTGGAAAATGTCCAAAATAGTTTACATATTGCACACCAGTAACTTTTTTAGTCTGTAGATTATATAATAACTAATGTCCAGGAAGCCACTGCAAGCTTCTGCATCTATTTTTTTTTTTTCTTTATAATTCATGCCCCTCAAAAAATAGTTTAAGGGTGGCCTGTTCCTTTAATCAGCACCAAGCCACAGTGTCATCACAAGGACTCTGTGATGGACTAGCCTCGGGGAAGCCAGAATGGCCATTTTCCCCCTGGTCACATACATATTACATTCTGCCCTGCAGTATCTAGAACTGAAATGTGTTCAAACAGAAATCCAGGTGGTTCATATGGGAGCCCCCTCTTAATTGCTTAGTGCCCTCTGGCCACATATGAATTCTGTATATTGCAGGGCAGCATGAAAAAGCTGTGTCCAGGAAAAAATGGCTGAACTGGCAACCCTCCTTGACAGCCATTTATCTGGTAGTCATAGGGTTTCCACCTCGACCATTTCTTATCAGCCACAGATAACTTTTACAGGCTGGCTTGCAATATGTAGAAGCCATATGGGACTGGAAGGAAATCAATTAACTAATCAAGAATTGTATCCCCCAGAACCATGTTAATCAGTTTATTGATTTTTAGTGAATAGCAAACCTTTTTGTCATGGTCTGGGCCGCCATCAGGGGGTGACAGGCGATGCACTAGAAGCACAGGCTGGGAGATCAAAATATCTCACCAGCTTCTCTGTGGGCCATCTGGTTGTTTGTGTACTGCCCAGGCACACACATCCTGCCATGTTGCCTTTCGTAGAATGTCTGTCTGGTGTGCGCCTGGGCAGTGCACAGATTACCAGCTGCCTACCACTAGACCACCAGTGAACTGTGGGTGCTAGCTGAGGAAAGTCCTGGGTGTGCAATGTGAATACTGGGGCATCTCCTACGTGTACAAGGTGGTGCTAAGGAACATTTGCTCTGTAAGTGACCCCCCCCCAACTTCTGATGGTGGTCCTAGTTTTGGTCATCTGTAGGAATGAACCATATGTCTCTTTTTTTAAACATACACATGTAACTTCATATGTTGCCAGAGGAATGTCAATTAATTAATCACAGAGGGAAACCCAAGGGATCATAATTAATTAATTGATTTCCCTCCAGCAATATGAATTTCAGGCAGCACTTTCACACAATGGATTTATACGTGCCCAGCAAAGGCTGGCCAGTATGGCAACACTAACTAGCTACTAGTACCCTTGCCAAATGAAAGGTATCATTTTAATAAAAGGTGCCTTAGGGAAGAACAGCATTGTCACAGTTTGGCACAGAGAATGCTATTTAGAACTTTTATTCCCACTCTTCTGCAGACATTCATTATATTTATCAACCAAATGTAAAAAAGGGACGAAAATTACCAAATAGATATATACAATCCACAGGGATCAGCTCACTCTCATTAATCAGGTTACAAACTATTAATGCTCCTTAAAAACACATTTCTAAGAGTATTAGAATTATAGATTTAGTCACATCATATGGCTATTCACTACATTTATACATGCCATACCTCCCAGCAATGTGGGATGCCGAGGAGTGGGGCTTGCAATGTATTCTTTTATCTAGTGGTACTGGAGTCCCTGATCAGGACAGTTGGGGGGCATGTAATACAAAGTTAACTCCGTTCTCAGTTTATTCTACAGCAGTGGTTGGATTGCCCGCTACATCACACTGCCTGTGGGCGGATTAAAATAATGCAATTAGCTGTGGTGGAGATAATTTAAAATAAACATCAGACGATGTCATGCGGATACTTTATTTCAGGCTTTTTCGGCCTTCAGAGCCAGGCAGGGCCGGAGAAACACCACCCTCTTGGAACTTTTAATTCCCATTTAAAAAAAAGAAAAATACATTTGTGCTCGAATGGAATTCATCATATTTTCTCAGTCAGATTTATTTTATGTGAAACCAAACTATTCAAACCAAGCGATCTGCACAGAAACCGTAGTACCATTAAATGTGCATTAATCTTAATCCAGTATCCATTCGGCAATATTCACATCACCGCAGAATTGTAAGCATGGCTGTTAACAATTAGTAAGTATCCTTAAAAGGTATTTAGTGTTGTAAGGGTGGAAGTTCAGATAAAGCCTTTAAATGAACCATTATACTGTATCCCCTTCCTTAAGTAACTCCGACTCAGTTAATGGTAACATTTAAAAGCATTTTTTTCCCTTCAAATTGCAACCCTATAAGATTACAGATGTCACTCACGTTCGTGTAATGCACAGGCAGGAGATGAAGGTTTCGCTTTGATGTGCTAAATTGGAGAAGAGCTAATGGAACTATTAATATACAATAGAGCATATTTAAGTAGTTAGTAAAATCATTTCCCTCCATTTTTTTTTTCTAACCACAAGTATTTTAAATGTTTTTAGTTCTATTTAATGTGCATTCTGAGGTTCCTAAAGCACGTTCGCAGCTGTCCACAGCTGGTGGTTTGACGTGGAATAGTGTTTGAAAAGCCTTCTACACGTACGGAGTCCGAAGCTGACAGACGTCCTGAGTAGTCCGGCAGCAGGCAGGTGTAGTAAACCAGCAATAGGTTCAAACCTGATTTGTCTTGCTTTTTTGAGGGCCGGGCATGTCGAAGGCTTCACCCCTCCCATGCTACAGAACCAAAACATATTGCAAGCTTCCTTTGCAGAAAAAAAAGCTGGTACAAAGGAATTATGCTCTATAAAAGGGGCACATCGTACAATAATAAAAGCGTTTAACCAGAACAGGTACACTGAGATATTCTCTCCTTTTTAAGCACATTCTGGGGATATTATTATTACCCAATTAAATGGCAGTCATTTTGTCGACCTACGATGGATGAAGGGCTGGATCCAACCAGGCCAGCAGTCAGACCTACAACCCTAATGTTTCAACAGTTGGCATGTTATGCCACTGAGATGTTTTAGTGTGGAGCAAGCTCCGCTATGTACAGAGTGATTTGCGGAAAATGTATCCTGGCTCAATTTGAGCGTCAGCTACATTTAACCGGTCATAACTGTGGAACTCAAATTGGCCTGAATTTAGATCCCCCCATGTGGAGTTGCCACCCAACTGGTATTTTCCTGGAAGGCCGGCATTTTTTTTGTTTTACTTAATTCTATGGAGGCAATAGTATGGGTGGTATCTGTAATATTGGGCTCTTCCTGTGTCCAGTCCATCATTTTAGAAAGAGAAAAGTGGGAATTAGTGAGAGCCAGCCTTGCATCCAAGCCTAGTACCCCGAAACAGTATCACTAGACAAAAGGAAAGATAATACATTGATCTATATCTCTGTACTACAGGACTTACCATATTTACTACTCATGAAAAAAAAATTCCCATGATATTTCCCTGTAGCCTAACAAGGCACACTTGGCAAAATGGGGGATATTCAAATCTCACATTGAAGCCCTTTTATCCTGCCTAGTGGCTCTCCCTGCTCTGGGACAGTTATTTACACATGTTTTATCGTTTTCAATTTCTATTGGAAGGCTATAGTCATGGGAAGTTAAACAGTAATCTGCAAAGGTTTGGAGGCATGTGAGCGATTTTAATAAGATGGACCAACACTATGTGCCACTAACAATATTAATATTTAAATGCTTCTGTCATAAAATAACTACCTCCAGGGGTTATCTAGATGCTAGTTTATATAGATGCTAGGTGCTGGATGTATGCTATGGTTTATAGTTTACTGTCGAAATTATACAAAACAGAAATTGAATGCAGTATGTCTATGTAAGTATTTACGTACATCAAATACAAAATGTTTTGGTTTGATATTGTGATGTTTTTATTTAAGATTGAACTCCTTACTTTTAGGGATATTTATTTTTTGTACTTCAATGATATTGCTAACTAAATTGTTTTTTTATTTATTATTATTTTCGTTGTTTTTTTAAATCAAGTTTGTGACTTCATAAAAGAAAAAAATCAATGAAATCCTCCAGCTCCTATCGCTACATTGTAACCAAACAGAACTAGGAGGACACTGATAAGTGTAAAGATCTGAAAAACCTAAATACTATTTATGCTAAAGAGATAATAAAACTTGATAACAATGATATTGATATTGTGACGGTGGAAATGCAGGCAACGGCGAAAATAAAGAGCAAATCATTGTTTTAAATGTGTCTGTGACATTCTACTGATTATGACGTCACCTGCGGTTTGATATGCAAATCGCGGTTTGATATGCAAATCGCGGTTTGATATGCAAATCACAGTTTGATATGCAAATTTTCAGTAATTTGCATATGAAGCCACAAGATGATGTCATTAGACACTACAGACACATTTAAAACATCTTTTTAGCCTAATTTATACATTTCCATACAATATAGCGATCACTTTTTTTTAACATGTTTTATTCCCTACATCAGTATAAACACCATTTAGGTCACCATTTTAGAATAAAAAAGTACGAGTAACATTCAGTAAAGTGTAATTTTAGAAATTCTTTCGGAAGGTGAACTTTGTGCCAACATTGAAGATATTTACCACCAGCAACAGGTAAGGTAAAAGCATTCTTTATCTCACAAGAAATTTAAACAGGCTGCAGTAGGAAGTCGGAACAACACCTGCCTTACGCATTTCACACTTTGAGGCAATAAACTGCCAGCATAATGTTGAATCTATTGGTAGTAAAGTGTGCTAAGAAACATATCAAACTTTTAGAAACAAAATTTTCTCCCTATTTATTTCACCACTACGTGCCTTGAATTGATGCTTTGTAATTCTGCATTGGATGGCAAGACACATAGACATCCATTGGATACACAAGGTCATGTTTCAAATCTTATTAAAGTGATCAAAGGCTGTTAGTATAAGTAGTCATTTCTGCTAATACATATATACACTAATGGACAAAACAAATACAAGCTGCTTCCATAGTATTTGATTGTGTTAGTTTTGCGGGGGATGGGACAGTTCATTTCTTCACCGCCCCCCATCTGCCGCGATTACCAGTTCATCGCGCGATCTCTGAAGGTGGGTATTATAAATGTTTAATGGTGTTATTTTAGTATTAGGGTTCGGGGGGGAGGTTAGGTTTTAGGGTTTGGGGGGTTAGGTATTAGGGTTCGAGCAGGTAGCATTAGTATTAGGGTTAATTTTAGTATTAGAGTTTGGATGGGATAATTTTTAGTATTAGGGTTTGGAGGGGCTAATTTTATTATTAGGGTTTGGGGGGTTCATTTTAGTATTAAGGTTTGGGGGGTTAATTTTAGTATTAGAGTTTGGATGGGATAATTTTTAGTATTAGGGTTTGGAGGGGCTAATTTTATTATTAGGGTTTGGGGGGGTTAATTTTAGTATTAAGCTTTGGGGGGTTAATTTTAGTATTAGGGTTCGGGGGGATAATATTATTAAGTGGTAATTTTAGTAGTAGGGTTTGGGGGTGTCACTTTTAGGGGGTTCATTTATTGGGGAGGTAACTTATTGGGGGTGTACGTTTGTAAATGCTGACAGATCAGCGCTGAATTGTCAGCGCTTACATAGCTGCAATCGCTCAAACTGCTGCGCTGAACTGTCAGCGGGACAAGCAACCGCGAAGAAGTGTCCTAGACCCTGGTTTTGTGGTGTATCCATGTTCAGGCAAGTTCTGAAGCCCTGATTATCATAATGCCTTAGTTACATGCTACCTTCAATATTAGTAGTCCTAAGTCATTATTTCTTCTGTGCTACATTCCCTATTTTCTTTTCTATCCAGTTTGGCTTCTCACATCTCAACGCTCTTGGAAGTACTTCACCCAGAAAAGAATTAGGGCTCTTATATACTCATATATATTCTACAACACTTATCCTTGTGCATCCCTGTGTTTTAGGCCACAATGCTAAGCTTTATAACACAATGTACACAATCTTCACATGTGCATTGAAGAGAATAAAGGAGGATCATGGCATTACAGGTGAGAGGTGAAGCTGATATAGCCTGTTTTCAGTGTATTATCTACATAATGATAGCTATAATGAGTGGATTGATTGGGATTGGCTAGCTATATACTGATAGTAACTATAACATCTTTAGATGGTGAACTATATGCACAGAGGATTTAATTTTTTAGTGCCAAAGAGATTAGGTATACCTTTGGAATGTTGAGAGCAGGGCCGGCATTTGGGGTGTGCAACCTGTGCGACCGCACAGGGCGCAACACCCCAGGGGGCGCCATTTAAAAATAAAAGTTTGCCGGTAGAGGCACTGGCTGGGGATGTCAGAATATCTCCCCTCATCGACCCTCTGCAAGGCCGGAGTGGAGGATCCTGTGAGTGGCCGGACCTCACCGGGTGAGAAGTGGCGTCTGCTTCATGGGGGAGCCACGGGTGTGTTAAGCACATACGGAGCTCAATAAGTACTGCTCATGCTTCCCATGCTTAGTGATGATGTAGGGCATCGGAAATTAAGAATGGGAGGGGGAGGGAGAGAAAACAGATGGGCAGGGGGAAATACAGAGGAGGGGGAGAGAAACAGAGGGGGAGGGGGGAAATGCAGAGGAGGGGGACAGAGAACAGAGATGGGGAGGAGGGAGTGAGAACAGATATGGAGGAGGAGGGGGTGAGAACAGATGGGGAGGGGAAGCAGAGGGAAAGAGATATGGGGAGAGGGAAGGAGAGGCAAAGAGCTATGGGGAGGGGAGGGAGAGATACTCGATATGGGAGCGAGGTAAGAGAGAGAGAACAGATATGGGGAGATGAGAAACATACATGGGAAGGAAGAGAGACATAA
Source organism: Pelodytes ibericus (assembly GCA_036172795.1). Lineage (NCBI taxonomy): Eukaryota > Metazoa > Chordata > Amphibia > Anura > Pelodytidae > Pelodytes > Pelodytes ibericus. Next base: position 17,428,010 of record CM069865.1, read on the forward strand.
AATGGGGGGTTGGAGAGAGACAGACATGGCAAAGAAGAGGAAAGAGACAGGCATGTGGAGGGAGAGGAGACAGACAGACATGAGGGTAGAGCGGAGGGGGCGCCATGGGTGTGGCCCTCACAGGGTGCCTAAACACGTAACATCGGCCCTGGTTGAAGGAAAGGGAAAATGCCTGAGAAAAGGCCTGAACTAAATACCCAACAGATACTAAACACAGCTTCCTTCCCGATAGCCAGATGACCTCAGAACCCTACTATCTCCTGTTCTATGGATGGTGCCTCCGGCATTATTCTCACTTCCATTTGGAGGAGGAGTATCATTCTGCTAGCATTACGTTATTTAATCATCAGGTATGTTTATTTTATGCATATTTTTCTATAGCTGGATGTATTAAATTATTTGGTTTCATATATGTAGTACATATAATTATTGGATTAGGTTTCTGTGTTGTTTGTGTTTGCCTTCATTTGGATTACCAAACAAATACTATTGAGCCTTATGGCTTTTGCCTGTTTTTTTTTCCAGGCTAATGTATATTTAGACATTTTGTTTACTTATTTGTTTATTAAGGTATCTTGCAGGATATGTTATCAGAAAAATATAATTCAATTAAAAAAAGAAGGTTTCATTTTGTATCCTCTGTTTTTATTTTTACTTGTTAGGTCCTCCGAATAAGAGAAAAAAAAAAAGCTTATTGTAGATAACTATCAATTTGTTTCCATTAAGGCATAATTAAGCAGATGCTGAGATGCCATTTTAGCTGGGAAGTACTTCAGATGCATGTTAAATAGTCAACAGCATCGTTTCTCAGACGTTGTCGTATGCACAAAGTGTGAGAGTAACAATCTTAAACTATGCCCGTGTCAAATTGAAAGGTGTTTTAATTGTTATTGAAACACTCTGATCTCATCTTCCACATAGTCAGTGCGGGAACATGTCAGGGCCTATCTGTGTAGGTTCAACTTTCAACCTCCTAAAGTTAAGTGTGTTCTTTTTTTTTTATTTCCTAATTCCCCCAGAGCTTTGTACTAATAAGACTATTTGAAGATTATTGGGAGAAAGTGTTAAACTTCATGTTGTCTCTGCAAAAGTTTGAGAGCTACTATAATGCCATGCAGGTTCAGGCACATAGCTACCCTTCCATGAGGCCTTTTTATTGAATTGCCTCAGCATTAATGTGACCACTTTACAATTTCTTTCAGGACAGTGCTGTTTTTTGGAGTCCTGTTCTGGCTTGACTATAACATTGCACTGTGCAAAGGCAGCAGTGTGCTTAAACTGTGCTTATGTCTATAGGACAGTATCTCTACCAGGGAGGCTAGAGCTCAATCTCATGGGGTCACAAAGCCCCACCCACTTTTGGCTCCACCCCTGCCATGCCCTGTTCAAGGTTCAAGGATGTTGGCAAGCATGAGACAGTGGTGCCATAACTTTGCATTCAAAAGGTTAAATTCACATATAACACACAAGTATCATATAACACACAAGTCTCAACCAATAGAAACATGTGGTGCAAATTGAAATGGTCAGTCTGCATCTGCGGAGTGAAGCAGGAATAATGTCAGATCCAATATATTTGATCATGCTTACACATGTAAAGCTGTCAATTCATTCACAGATTGCCCAGTGCGTTTTAGTTTCTATTTATTCTATTTTATTACAGTGTTATATTGCCACCAAATAATCAATACACTGACCAGATTTCAACATGTTTGAGAGAGAGAAAAAAACCTGTGTACTCTATTATATATATATTGATTTAAAATTTATTTAGCAGACATTTTGGTTTGCGCACCACATTTAACTAAATAGAATTCTTGGAGTGTAGACCTTTTAAAGAAACATTTTATTTTTGCCTTTAGAAGAAATGGAAAATAGTTGCATTTTTCTCAACGACTCTCACAGACAAATGGGTCTAAAACTCGAGTTTTAGCTTGAGAAGGTGGACTTTAATTTTGAGACTAAGTCAAACTCGCCACCCGAGTTCGACTTGGAAAAAAAACCCAAGTTCCATTTTTCCCCATTGAAAGTAATGGGAGGCAAAATTATGTAAGCTATTTTTTAGACTGTGCCTTCAAAAATAGTCAAATTCTTTGATTTGATTAGCTTTGATCATTTCGCCTCCCGTTACTTTCAGTGGGAAAGATTCGAACTCAGGTGTCAAATTTGACTTCTCAAAATGAAAATCCAAAGTCGACCTGAGCCAGCTAGAACTCAAATGTTAGTGAATAGACCCAAAATACTTATTTAGACAACAGGTGGACCAGCCATAAGGTCAGCTAGGCATAATGGGATATGTAGCTCCAAAACATCTGCAAAGGTCTAGAAAACCACACAGGGGCATGCCAGGATGGCCTCACTTGGCACAGTTGCTAAAATAGCTCAATTAGTAGTTCATCTGACTACCTGCTTGAAAGTTGGCGTTGAAGGATCAAAATCATGGGAGTGGGGAATCAACCCTTCTGAGCTCAATACATAAATACCAATAAGTTGGGTAACAATAACATCTATTGTTCGCTTGCATTTGTTTTAAAAGTAAATTCTTCATCCATTCCTCATTATCAAATTAGATCTATATCTTGAGAGTGAAGAAATAGTCTCAAGAGTGACCGTGAAGGTTGAAACTGAATACGGGGATATCAGAGTTTTCACATAACAATGTTTTCCTAGATTATTATAGGGTCTACTCAACAAAGAGAGAATTTCAGGGTACTGAGATGGGAATTTCAATCTTTAGGGCAAAGTAGCTGAGTTGGAAAAATTCTCCTATGCAGCTGAATAGGAGAATTCGGATCACTTTGGTCGCTCTTGCTGGATATAAGGCAGCGCTATAGTGGGAGTATTTATACTGCAGGACATATATATATGTCCATATGCTCCAAGGGATTAAGTTAGTCTTTCATAAAACCCTGCTGACTTCACCTAATTATATTCTGAGATGTATTCTTGAATGTACACCTTTAGCAAAACTTCAAATAAATTACCAACTACAGATGTCAAGCTCACTGGCCTGCACTTGCCTGGCTGAGATTTTGATCCCATTTTAAATATGGGCACAAGATGCATCTTGGGCCAGTCTAGTGGCACTATAACTCAACTGAAATAATCCCTAAAGATCAAAAATAATGCTTGGGCCAGAAGTAGGCTTATATCCCAAAGTACACTTGGTGTATACCATCTGACCCTAGGGCCTTGTCTATCTTCACAATGTTCCATTGCTTAAGCACTCTTTCAGCAAATCACGTTTGCTGTTTTGGTTCCATAAAGTCAGCCAGAAGAGGCTCAGCCATCCTTGGTACAAACATATTTAAAATAGCTGCTTTCTCTGTGTCCTCACTAACCAAATTTCCAATTTTGGATAACAAAGGACCAACATGTTCTGCCTTCAGCTTTTTTGTATTTATATATTTAAAAAAAAAGTTTGGAGTTAGTTTTACTCTCCTTAGCAATCAGTTTCTCATTTTCCAATTTAGCCATTTTAATTGCCTTTTTCTAGGCTTTGTTGGCATCTTTGTACTCTATAAATGATGCTGCTGATCCCTCGCTATTATGTTTAAATGCCATTTTCTTGTTTTTGTATTATTCTCTCTCAAGTTACTGGTAAGCCACATTGGTTTTGATTTGCTTCTTTTGTATTTGTTTCCCAAAGGTATATATTGGCATGTGTAATTTTGTAATGTGTGCTTATGTTTTTCCACTTGTGTTCTGTGTTTTGTCCAGAAAACAATCCATCCCTGTCTACGTGTTCAATAGATGCCCTTAGCCCGTCAATGTTGGCCTTCTAAAATTAAGTGTTTTGGTTAGTTACCAAATTGCTTTTTTGGAATTAATCTCAAATGAAACCATGCTGTCCTCTTACTTGGATGTTTGATATAAGCTCCCCATTGTTCGTTATTACCAGATCTAGACAGGCATCCTTTTTACTTGGGAGTCTCTACTAATTGTGACATAAATGTGTTATTTAGCAGGTTCAGAAACTTGCTGTCCTTAGCGAAATCTGTGTAATTAAAATCTCCCATGAAACCTCATTCTGATTTGCAGCATTTTCAATTTGCAATAAAAGCTGGTCTTCCCCATCAATGCTGATGTTTGGTGGCTTGTATCATACACCTACAAGTACTGTGCGTCTCTTTTTAATGTTCATCCCAAAGCCTCACAGAGGTATGAGTATCCAGTATGCAGATCTATGGCGATTGTTAAAGATACACACTTGTGTAAAACATATAAATATGTTATAGTGCCACTATAGGGTTTTCTTTACACTTTTCGATTCCTTGATCCTGTGCCACTAATCTTGAGTAAATGCAATAAACACCCATCTACGCTTAGCTCGCATCTGTAGGGTCCTGATTCGACTCTTCAAGTGCAGCGAGAGACCCGAGTTTTTACATGTAATCGTTAAAGGGGAGATAGTCAAAAATGGCAATGCAATGGTTGCAGTGGCAATGCAATGGTTAAAATGGCAATGCAAAACTACATGCCATTTCATCCTTGTTTTAGAGCCACTAGACTTTTCACTTGTACTTCTATGTTATTGGCTCTTTAAATATCCACTTGTTGGCCAATTTAATGCTAAAATAATGAAATAAACCATGTAGTGTCTAAATAGTGTCTAGAGATAGAGGATAGAATTCGACCCTTTGAAAATAGAGTTTAGAATTGAACAGATCCAGTAGGTTATAAAGGATTTTGTGTGACTGGCTATATTCATCATGTTTATGTTATCACCCAAAACGTAGGCGCAGAAGGAAACAATTTATTTAACTAGAATTTCACACTTTAGAATTCTTTATAACTATTACAAACAACATAAAACGGGGGATGTGGTTGTTTAGTTCTATAGCTGTTCCAAGGCAGTCACAAAAAACTAATAGTTTGACTACCACTGCAATATGTTAGTATCTCAGTAAAGGAAACAGTCAATTCATATAGTTTTTTTTATAGCTGCAAGAATCAAAATAATATTTTGATTCATGCTAGGATACTACTGGCTACATTTCTGAGAAACATTCCCCGTCTCTTTAACAATTGATTTCCATTACAGAAGGTACAGAGACCATGTTAAAGCACATGTCTGGTACATTCACATGCACACTGCTCTGTCTTCATTACAGAGTTCATTCCATGAGCCGGTGAAGTAGGAAGAAGCCAGCAAGTTTCTATAGTGCATTTGGGATTTAGTGTCTGGCGAACTGGACTAAGAATCGTAACAATGTGATTATATATAAATTTAAGAATATTGTTTAAATTTAATACAGATAGATAAACTATTAATAAACATTGCATTTAACCATAGGAACAAGGGATGGTTTTGTACAAAATAATCCATGTCACAATGAAACAGATGGAGATTTATTTCTTTACCCTATGACTTACTCATATTTTTCTTAAGTGAGTCATTTTACCAGTGACAGAATGATTTAATGATATTTGTGTGTTTTTAATTCAACAGGGGTGAATTGATGTATTTATGCTTCATTTACAAATAATTAAACTTATGCAACTGTATAGTCCATGGTTCACCAATTACAAGAACAGAAAGGAAAGACCGGGGGAAGGTTGGCAAGGAGGTAAAATAGGTCATGGACTGCTCTCTAACCACACTCAACGGGCCAGGGTTATACTGCTTTTCATTTCTGAATGCCCTGGTGCGTAGACTAGGCAGCAATCTTAGGTTGGGATAGAAAGCGCCAAGGTCAGGTATTCTCCATAGTTTGGCACAGACAAATACCTGCCTCTACCTTCATAGCCTTTCTACCCCTCTATTGTATTTGATAGCACCACCTCTCTTGGCAGTGAATTCTATACCTTTATTGTACTTACTGTAAAAAATTCCTTTCTTTGTTGTCTATGAAATGTTTGTTCTTCTAGTCTTGAAAGAGATTCTGTTCTTTGTACATTTCTGTTAATGGACTGGTCTCTAGAGAGCAAGTTATATTGACCCTGCATATATTTATATATATAGCGTTATTATATCCACTCTAAGATGCTATTTTTGTAGCATTCATAAATGTAACTTTTTTAGTGTCTCTCCCTTCATAACTAAGAACCCTCCGTTGCAGTTTTAAGGGGTTTTTTTTGTCCGTTTTAAGGACAAGTGCCCAGAATTGCACTGCATATTCAAGGTGAGATCTTACCATTGACTTTTAAAGATGATATTCTCCTCCCACGAATCAATGTTTTTTTTTATACCTGGTACGTTAAGTACATACCCTACCTTTAGTATTCTCCATGTATACACACTGCTTGAATGTTTACTTCTGACCAAACCTAGACATTGAAGCTTGGATTGGTAGTGAGTAGAGTGATGAGTTGACCGGCGTTCAAAGTAACAAATGTCATTCTTTGTAATCTTCATTTGGTGAGGCCTCAAATTTTGCTGAGATTCCATCCTGGCTCATTTTTGAACATGTCAATCTTTCCACAAAACAATTCTATATGCTTCACTTAATGCAATGCATTCAACATATAATCTTCCAAATTACTTGCAATGAATAAATAAATGGAACTTAAATGGATGAAACATGTTGGGCTGCTTCACACAATGAGGGTTTTAGATCCAAAAACTAGTTTTTATATATTGATCCGCTACTTTTAAATACCCTTAAAAGTCACCATTTTTCATGTTAATACTAAACACCCATAGTCAAAACTCAACATTCCTACCCCCATTTTAGTCTTTTATAGGTAAAATAAACGAAAATAAACAAGTCAAAATGACTTCAGAAATAGATACATCTATTCAGGCCCAAAATATGTCTTTATTACCAAATTTTCTCATTGCCAAATAGCATGATCTGTAACTAGAAAACAGAACTTAAATATCTTCCAAACAGCTGCAAAGTAATAAAAGGAACAACATTAGTAGAAAGGTTGGAAGCACCATTATAATCTCTGCCCTCGATTTTAAAGAATAGACAGGAAAATCAATGGTTCCATTTGGATTATAAATTATTATAAACTTTTACAAAAGGGATTCCTCATCTCTTCTGAACGCAACAGATCTGGACTGGACGAGTGCGATTGTCATCACAATAATAACTTGATATATAATCAGCAATAAATACTTAAAGGACAACTGTAGCAAAAAAAAAAGGTACTTATGTTTAATGGAAAGATTGTATCAAGTGTAGATGATTTATAAAGAAATTCTTTAATGAAAGAATAGAAATTAGCCAAAAAGGACTAAAAAAGGTGATTTATTTGTCTGCTTTCAATAAAGCATTTCTATTTAAAACAATACACTTTGATGCAATCTTTCAATTAAACAGAACTTGTTTGCTTCAGTTGTCCTTTAAGAACATTGAGCACACAGGCTATTAACTCATTAATATCCGACATCAGTCATGAAAAGGACAAAGAAAAACAGCCGCCAAAGCAAATCACACTAATTATCCAGCAGACGCAGCTATCCACTGATTACACAGACCGTACTCTACCAACACAGCAGATTTGCATTATCACTTCACAAAGAGCATCATTGAAATAGTACAGCCCCAAAGACAAAGGAGCTGTCGCAAAAAGTGCGGCTTGTGAAGGGTTAACCTTGAAATGTTATCAATTGCAGGGCAATTAGCTTTTTATGATGAGGTAACAGCACCCGTGTCAAGATAGCTAATGGGAAATATTACAGAAGGGATAGATTGTTTGAACACAACTGCACATCTCTCTCGTATACATTTAATAGTCCCAAATATTTTTTCATTACCTCATTCAGAGACTGTAATTAACAAGGAAGTACCAGGAAATCTGGTGAGTAGTTACTTTGGCATTCTATTAGGTGGGGATGATTCTGTTCTCAGGGAAGGGGTGTGGGAGATACAGAAAGGCAGTTGGAAGCCAAGATATGTAAAAAGGGGAATGATATCTAAAGACTTCTGCATAATATATAACAGTCCAGTTCATATGTATGTAAATATATACTGTTACATATTAAATTGGGCAGTATCTCTTATACAGGGTCCAGGGAACATTCTCTTGTGATGGCCACCATGAGTGGGCATGTGGCCAGATTTGCATATCAAGCTCTTAAACAGATAATTGCTCTGAGATTAGACCTCTCTCTTTTTTTTCCATAGGAATTCTTAGCTCCCTTTTGACTGATTATTTTAATTGCTGCATGCATTCTTCTTATCACTTAATTTAACTATTCATAAATAATCAGAGTTGGAAAAGTCAGAATTTGTCTGGCAAATAAACACTTTTGCTTCTCAGACGTAGGTTCAAAATACAAGATATTCAAGAGGATAATATAGAGTGCAGTTACGACATGTCACTAATCATGGCATTTTGTGTCATAAATACATGTTTGACAAACAAAGAACTGGGACTCCTCTCAGCAAGAATGGACAAAAGCTCAAATAGCCAGCCTTATAGGATGTAACCTACTCAGGAGAGGAATCTTGGTTTTTCCTCGATTGCACCATTACAGAGGAATCCTCTCCATTAGCATATCAGAATGGTCCCACCCCAAAAGCAGTCCAGATCCAAATAGCCTGTCAGGTCTGCTCTGCATGAGGACCACAGCATCCGCAGACGTACGTTTCGGCCTTCGGTATTGATGCGGATGAGACAAACTCTTGTAACCATTGGACTCACTAGCCCATAAATGTCATAGAAAGAGGCTACACAGGTGTGCCAACAGAGGGGACAGGGCAAACCGTGACACCCCTCTATTTAGTTGGAGGGTAAGTGAATGGTAACATTTTCCCCTTTGCCTCTCTAGTCAGTTTTGCATATGCTCCCAATAGGGACATTCCAATGGGGCGAAAGGTAGGAAGAAGGGAATGGTAAAGTGCCACTATAGGAACCTGGCTAACTAGGTATGCCGCTGAGAGGATTTCAATACATAGAAATATCAGCGCAAATCAGCTTATATTGAAGCCTGATCAGCTTCTGAGTGTAGCACACCACCCACCTACCCACAAGTGCGCTATGCATTGTGTTCTAGTGTAGGACACACCAATATGCATGATTTGGCCATACGGTGTGACTAAATCTCCATTTTGTTCATGTATGGTAGGTGCCTGTTGGTTGTGCACTGATATTTTTATGTATTGCTAACAGGATATCAGGACTTTAAAGTATTTCTTGCAAAAATACAACACAGCACTCTGCAAATAGTAGGAAAGTAATCTAAGTTTGATTTAGTTTTTCATTTTGTTTTCCCATAGCTTCACCGTTTCTTGGAGGACGAGAGGAATCTCACTAAGAATAGCAAGAAAAGGAAAGAGACTCTGTTGAAATTGGTAAATAATTGGTAGCACCTACCATAAAAAAATACAACACAATTCCTAATGAGATATATAACTATCCACAAAGGATACCATTAGGCTTGTCTCCAGTGAAAGATGGGTACAGACTCTATAATATAAAGGATGCCACAACAGTAAAATGAAAGTTAATAGAGCCGGTAATAACATGCACTAAACACCTGTTCGCCAAACTGTATCTAGCCCAGTAATGGGATTAGCCAAGCACATACTGAGAAAGTGATATGCTTGACGGGTGCAGCTGGGATAAATACCTGGACAAAAAAAAAAAAACTACGGAATCTCATTTAATTCACAATCACACTGTAATATCCACTAAGTAAATGAAAACAATATTGTATCAATCATTTCAAACGGAATGGTAATTATGTCTCATCTTGCCATTCTTGAGTTTAATGTGATCAGTAGCTATATAAATGACCATATGCTTATATTGTTAAAGGAATGCCTTAAATATAACCATAAATCAACGTATGGATCCGCACGTTGATAAGGATAAGTGGCACGGTCGAGGTCTCACCCAATTTCTCCAAAATAGCAATAAATAATGTGAAAGACCACCCCATAAAGTGAAAAGGTATGTTTACCGAACAGACAAAAACTCCTTAGGGGGTTGAAAACGTTGCTTGTCTCTGTGGAATAAACACACTTTTTCTAAGTGCTGGTCTTTCACATTATTTATTAAATATAACCATGTTAAAATGGTCTGCGGCCAATGAGGGTTATTTATACCAGTCAAATCTGTGGCAGTTCTAAAAGTGGAATGTTCTGCTGTTTAGAACTTTGTCCCAAAACAGTTCCTGCTGTTTAGAGTTCCGTGATTACTGTTTGGTGTTACATCATCAATGTTGCATGGGAATAAAGATGCACCGCTTCCTCTATCCTTTTCCGTCTAGCGTTATTCAGTTCTTAGGTTATGCTCTGTTTCAGTTTTTAATTTATGCTTTAATTAGCTGCTCTTATTTTTCGTTACCTTCATGTCCCTGTGGTGAGGTGAGCCAGTTTCTCAAGGTCATAATGCATAGGATTCCAACCATGCAATTAATTTTATATAAGCCTTGACTTCCCTCCAACTGGTGAAGTGGTCACATGATCCAATAGATGCAATGTATCAGGACAGCTCACTGAAGACAAAGTAAATTGAAAAAATGAGGAAACAAAAATAACTGAACTAGAAACAATCCCCAAATTTTTACGTAATTGAGCAATATTGCACTGTTTCTTGTAACTCTCTAGTCTTTTCGGCACCGTTCACTATTTAGTGAATAGACTCCATCGATGGGCTTGAACATTTACCCTAGGGTTATGTGTGAGTATCATTTTAGTCTAGCTTTGTTGGAAAGTTTTGGTTGGATGCACTAGGATAGTGATGGTGAACCTATGGCACAGATTGGATGCACTCGGAGATGGCATTCAGCATGTGCCGGCATGTGCCTACAGTATCACCATCAATTATGGAGGACCCTGTAAATGGGATGATCTTACTGACATTTGTGGCTATTATGCACTTTAGTGCACATTGATAAATTCTAGGAAGGGAAGGAGAGCAAGAACGAGCAGGGTGGCTGACATTAATGGGCAGAAACATGCCTACAATGAGAGGGGGGGGCTTTGAGAGTTTCATCTTAGCTTCCTGCAGAAGATTGGACACTCAACTTCCAAAATATTCTCCATCACTGCACTGGAATAAAGCTAAACATGTAGAAAAAACCCTAAAACTGATTCGATCCCCAGACCTAGGAATAAGAACATTTCTCACGCAAAACGCATCAGGCATATTGTCTTGATTTTTTTTTCTTGTGTGGATTTGCCATTATGAAAAGAACCGTTTTCTCGTTTCGGATCTGGAGTCGGCTGGCGCCTTGTTCCAAAGTTTCTGTGGATACAGATTGATGCCGTTGAGTTTACAGCACCCAGACAGAGGATTGGCTACATACATAGAAAGCGTGATTTGGTACCAAGATTTGCTGAATGTCATAACCGCCAAGGTTCCAGATTTACGGAGAAAGATTCTTCCAAAATCATGTAATGAGGTAACTCTCCTCTCTCTGTGAGATAATGAAGATTAGAATGTATGAGGTGAAATGAGCTTGGCTATGAAACCACTCTCCTAATAATGATATTTAATGAATTCATTGACGCAGTCAGTTCTATGAATTCTTATCAGTTTGCTAAAACATAATTTGCTAAAAGTTATAAACAAATACATCTGAAATTTTTCAACCTCAAAAGTGGAAAGAAACGTATCCAAGATGGCTGTCCTGGAGATAAAAAAAAAAAACCAATACACTTTGAAATAAAATACTTTAAAACAGTTTAATATTTATGTAAAAAAAAAAGAACAATCCATATGTTTTTCCCTTTTGGATAGAAAAAAAAGAACAACGTGCTTTAATAAGAAAACTAATGATGCTGAGACACTGTTTTGTGTCCTACATTTGCCATTGTTATTGTCCTAGTTTTTTTTTTTTTTTGCTGCTCCACTCAGTCTTTATAGGCTGATAAATGAAGCAAACATATTGCAAATGAACAACTTAATATTATTAATTGTCATTTTAAGAAGAGATAACCAGAAACTGTTGAAATGGAACAGATTATACCTTTAATTAAATCCTTATTCCTGCTGATTTCTCACTTAGCAGCTACAGATCTGTGTACACTTTAATTGTTGTCTGCGTAAAGAATAGATGAATCGCCAAAAAAACGAAAAGAAAAAAAAAACACTTATGGTCAGTACTGGATTGCTTACAAATACAAAAAAAAAGGAAATAAAATGTTCAAGTGGGTTTAATTTTCACTTTATATTCAACACATTTTAGTGGGATGTATTTTGTATAAAAAATATTGTGCGAAGAATTTACAGAATAAATACGAAAAACAGCAAAGCTGAACAATTGTATTTTTGGGATGTTATTTCATTATTTTAAAGATTAAGAGAAAAAAAAAATCTACTTCTTGAATGTACAGCAGCAACAAATACTGTATTCCAAAGGCCTTAATCTTTTATTTATTTATTTTTCCATTTCTTTTCCTTACTCTTTATTTAATGGTACGTATCACAGCCCGACAGCCTTTTTCAAATTGTCCTTTATCTCTGGTTCAGCTGCATTGAAAATCAAAATGATGAAAGCTAATGCATCTCAAGGTGGTGTAAATTATATAGGGTTGTATAAGAGTAAATGTATGTGTAATTATACGTGGACTACGTCCATGAGCTTTGTAAAGTTCTGACGTACACCATTTTAACAAACGTTACACAGAGACGCATAATCCAACAGATATACCAAAACTGAATGACATTCAGTTCGTCAATGATATACAGGGAGGGGGGGGACTCATTTCACATGGGATGCCGTTAATATTTTTTTTTTTATATAGCAAAGGATAATGTTGTCCAAAAAAATAAGGTAAGCTGTAAAATTGTGTATTTTTAACAATGACTATGCTTTTTAAAGGAGATTACTATTTTCTGTTTTCTGAGGTTGTGTTTGGATATTATAATTCATTTGTAGGAGGATAACACTTAAATAGCACTTGTAGCATACTAAACAATGTGTGAGGGGGCTGTATGGAAATGCGTAGAGGGACTATTCATTAAAAGTGAACTGGCAAGTGCACTGCAAAAATCAGCCCTGAGTAGCTTAGCTGGACACATTCTCCAGTGTATCCCTGTTTCCAACTTTTAATGTCTGCTTTTAGCTATTCATTTATCAGTCAGTAGCCTTCTAGTCGTATATTTTCATTTTCTCTACGATATCACCTTGTGGTACCATATGCAAATGCTACATCCTGCATCGTACCAGTTATTTGCATAAGATGCCACATGATGATGTCATAAACAGGAGGCAGAACAGACTCATTGAAACTATTGATTCTCTAAGCTTGTCCAGTGAGCCCTGGATTGCAGTTTGCTAACACAATGTGTAGAGACTTTCTCTCATCGTGGCAGGTCACGTGATCGCCACGGGGTCACGTGACCATCTGACAATCATGTGACCTTCCGCGATGAAAGTAGCGAGGAGCACGTGACAGGCAGCATGGAGACTTGTCTGTGTGCCTGGGTAGCGCACAGACTCCATGCTGCTTGCTTGCCGTCAGGGAGCTTGCAAGGGGAGATATTGCAATCTCCCCAGCCAGTGCCTCTGTGGCAAGCTTTTTTTTTCATTGGCCAGATTAAGGCATGGGCCTTTAGCTGTAGTCCTTGAGGGACATCGAGCAGCAGGAAGGTGCCCCCCAAAAAAGTTTTTTGGGGGGAACTGTCGGTGGCATATTAATGGGCATACTAATAGTGGCATATTAATGGGAAAATTGGCTGTGGCATATTAATGGGCATACTAATAGTGACATATTAATGGGCATATTGGCTGTGCATTGTCAAGTCTGTTGGGCAGATTGGCAAATATGGGGGCAGAATGGGAAGTCTAAGAGGCAGATTGGCAAATTAAAGAAAATCAAAACAATAAATGCATTTTCTCAAGCATGAGTTTTATTAAATATGGAAAATAACAACAGTTTAAATGTGAATTATTATTTACTAGTAAAACTTTTTTCATGTAAGGTCATCTTATATTTACTGGGGGCCTCAAAATACCTGTAGTGCTGGGGGACAATGTCTTAAGGTAGCTTTCCTAGAAATCTATTAATTTTCCTTTTCCTCTAAGGCTCTGTGCCTTTAAGGAGTGACAAACATAGTTTCTATCTTTCCACTTTGCTCCACTTGAATATTTTCAGCTCTAGTCGGAGTTCCAGTACTAGCTGAGCAAGCAGACAATATCCCTTTCTTGTTATGGCCAAGCCTTTGTCTGGCAATTAGAACCGGGGCAAGGCTTTAAAGTAAGCCTGCAAAATGTGCAATTTAACATCGGAATGCTCATTATACAAGAAGATTAACTCCTCGTTCCTGACGGCTCACAATATACAGTGGTTTGGAAGGCAGTGGCGAAGCAGGTTGGAGACAGAGGGCACTTGTTAAAATGACTTGAACATCCCTTTTAATATAACTAGCAGCAATAAAGCACCAATTAATTTTAACTTGCTCAGAGCTGGAAGGGACGGCATTCTTCTGTAATAAAACGTGCCTTTAGCATTAAAAGGGCCTGTTATGTGTTGCCATATAACGCTATTAAAGACCAGGACGCCAAGCATCAGGAGCAAAAGTGTATTTAGCATTTGCCATTATACGTTGTAAAGTTGGACTGTATTTTATTTACCAGCACCTCAATAATGTAATAGAAACACAACTTAATCATATTATATAAATATATATATATACATAGACACATATCTATGTAGATTGAAATATATATATTAAAATCTGTATATATATAAATATATATATATATATATATATATATATATATATATATATGTGTGTACATACAGAGATAGATAGATAGATTTCTTATATAATGGATAACTGATCGTTTTCACCAATAACATATATAAAAGCCTCTCGGCACTCTCTGAAATACAGAAGTATTGATGCAAATACTGTATAGAACAAATAAATCACTTTTACTGTGATGTAGCTGTGATGTGAGGCATGGTTGGGGCAGCGTTCAGGTCGTGCGGACGAGCCATTGTATTTCCCTTTGTGGGTGTGGGGGAATCTGAGCATGTATGTAAAGGCTATATCATAGCTTAAGGGGGCAAGTGTGTGTGTGTGTGTGTGTGTGGAATTTGCAACTTCTGCTCAAAATCTGAATTTCTTGGATAACGGACCATTTTGGATAACGGATCTCTGGATAAGCAATACTCAACATATATATATGGGGCTTAGATGTATATATATATATATATATATATATATATATATATATATATATAAATACACACAGCTAAACCCCAATATAGCGCATTGCTTGTGATCCACAGAACTACATTGAGATACAAGACGGTTTACAATGTGACTCACAAGATCTTGCGCATCACTGCTAAACATTTGCTACGAAGCAGAAGTGAAAGGTACATCCAGTGATGTATATCTGCTAGGCTTATTATGGCGGCAGATTGAAGGGGTCGGCAGCAGAGCCAGTGCCAGCAACCAGTGCCATCCTCAGTGCTTTGCATGGCCTACACAGACATCCAGGCTACGTCCACTAAATCACCATGGGGCAATCTGGTGTTGTGATAAGGGAAGGGGAGGCAAACTAGTGTGGTGGGAATGTTATCCAGCAACCTGGAGCAAAAAGGGGTTCACTGGTTGACGGTGCATGCGTTTAGTCAGGCCCAGGACAGCACTATACCTAACTACACCACTGGTTATTTCCAACCTCTTCTTTATATCTGGGTTTTAGCTGTATTTAGAAACATAGAAACATAGAATGTGTCGGCAGATAAGAACCATTCGGTCCATCTAGTCTGCCCAATGTTTTTTTTTTTTTGAGTACTTTTATTAGTCCCCCGTTCCCGGTCTTATAGCTAGGATAGCCTTGTGTCTATCCCACGCATGCTTAAAATCCTTGACTGTGTTTACCTCTACCACTTCCGCTGGAAGGCTATTCCATAAATCCACTACCCTCTCAGTAAAGTAATACTTCCTGATATTACTTTTAAATCGTTGCCCCTTTGTGTATATAGATATATTTAGAGCCTGATGAAACCGTAAAAGCAACAGTATTTTACTTATTTCCTTTCCAAAAACCAACCTGGTACATTCCACCTCTGAGTGGTTAAAATATATTTAACTTGCTGCTATAAATTCCCATAATTTCTGAGTAGTGGCATGGGACGTTCGGCATAATGAGACACTTGTGCCTTTTAAACAGTTGAGCACTGCATGCAGATTGCATGTTTTGCCAGTATGTATACTCCGAGGAACCTAAGCAACATGATTAGAATAAATCAGTGTAATAGGAAAGACTTTGTTTACGTTTCTGGAAAAATCAGTGGAGGAAATACACACATATACATACTTGTTCAGAAACATGTTTGTTTATCTGTAAGTTCACCCATTCATAAGGTCTAGATCGAAAAATAAATAATCATCAGCTAAACAAAATTCATAAATAGTAAAACCATAATACAAAGTATAAATGAAAAAATAAATGTTTTATTATAACATGAAAAATGAGTCCTAAGCAGTGGGGGAACAAGACCTTGAAATGGATTGCATCTTCTTCAATCCCTACCTTTAATAACTGTAAGCACAGTAAAGTAGGAGAATTGGACACTTTGAGTGCACAAAAATGTAAGATACCAATTATTGTGTGTCTAGAACCATTGCTTTGTTTAATTTGGACTGATTTTAATGTCTACTTCTGACTTTACTACATAAATTATAAATCATATTCAACTTAACGTTTGAATATAATCTTTTACTTTTCAAGTTAACATACATTGTAAAAAGCCACCACAATCCAAGTCAATCATGTAAAAAAAAAAAAAAAAATGTTATGGCTGGAATTATACAGTATGGTCACAATTATAGTCAAAAATCTGTACTTCAAGTATTAACTAAGGATTGTACGTCATAGCCCCTGAAGCTCATAAAGAAACGTTCTGTTACCTAAATGAATATGTTCAAATTATGACCTATCAAATGTCATAATATTTGGATTTAGCCTGTGTAACCCTTTCAATAATACGTATACTTTGCAATGCACACTGTGCTCCAAATGTACGTTAGAAACCTACTGGGGCAGTTCCATTTCCTGGATAAATAGGGGATCAAAGCAAAAGCCCAAATCAGCAGCGACGACTCCTTCTATGCATAGAGAAATGAATCTCCTCCAATGATACAATGTTACACAAACACAAAAGCTAATGAGATCCGAGGATGATGACAGAGATGCGGTCTAGGCATTCATTAAGGGGATGAAGTGTTCTCCAAAGCTCTTCAGTAAAACTTGATATTTAGCCAGATGTCATTCAGTAATCACCACCTTAAGAGCCGTGTACAGTTCACCTGTCGTATCAAGAAAGTCAAGAAATACCTAAGTGACCCTAAACATCAAAAAGCACTGCTCAGTAAGCTTTGAGACAGAACTATTTTTGCATGATTCACTATACTTACCCCTTAGAGACGCAAGACACAAAACGTTCATTTCCGTTTATGATCTACTATGTATTTGTGATGGAAGGACTTTCCTGAAGTCATGGTTACAAGAGAATATTTATCAGACTTTTTTGTTGCCGTTTTTTATTTAAGTTATTCTTGTTAAGTTTGACTATCACTTATTTCTCAGTGTTAACTTGCATTATTTATGCACTTGCTGTTCATTGATGTAATGTCAACATTTACAATTTAGTCTGCAATTCTCGTAGTGTACATGATATAGGCCTATATTTTTCTCACAGCCGACCCCCCCTGCTGGCATCTCGTTCATTTCATTAGACGCAGGCGCACGTTCATTTCAAAGAACATCAATTTTCTTCAGATCCATATTTCGACCGCTGTATTCTGAATAATAGAACAATGTACGGTGACGCAAAAAAACACATATTTGGGGGGGGGCCTCTGGCATTTCTACATCCATAGACTTAGTGGGATGTTTTGTTTACTAATGTTGGCTGAAACCGATTTGTAGATTAGTCTGCAATAATAATATATCGATCAAAGCCATACCAATTGTCAATTCCCATGTTACATCTTGACCCTTTTTTTGGGACAAGAGTCAGCTGGCTTGCGCCCAAGTGTTCTACAGGGGCCCACAGCAGCTGACCCACTACTGGTACAGCCCATGACTTCTCACTTCATAACTTGCCCAGCTTCTGCCAAAGTAGCTGCTAGGAGCAGTGAGTGGTGACTCTACATTTCAGTTCTTCTCATCAGAC